>DXKC01000001.1:0-20309 GCA_031170775.1 Cymbopogon citratus
TTATTGCAATTCAGAATTGAATTGATTTTATCGTTGATATATTTGCAATTCAATCGGAATGAATATATCCTAAAGTTTTTCTCTCTCCCGCCTCCCTCCTTCCTTTTTTAGAGTATTCAAAATCGTACTATAACGCTTGATATTCGTTCTTTTTTTCTAAGCTGAATTAGAAATAGAAATTTCATTTGCTATGATTCTATCTTCTCCTTAGTGAACTATTTATCCTTAAATTATTAACAAATAAAAAAAAAACAAAATATCTCAAAAATGTATATAATGATCAAATGAAAATGCCAAGAGATTTTTTCTCTTTATTATATTATTCATATATATTCTTCTTTTCTATGTATTAGATTATTCGTCCGAGACATATCAAATTGAAAATATCAGAAATCAAATTCAATATAGAATTTGGAATAGATTCTATTAGAAAAATCCATTTGCGAATTAGAGAAATAAAAAGAAAGTTCAATAAATTCTATAATCCTATTTAAGAATATCATAATAAATTCTATAATCCTATTTAAGAATATCATTTAGTTAAGCATATCAAGCTAACTTTATCTTTATGAAATTCTAGTATTTTTTTTTCTAAGTGGAACTTCCAATTTAGAACTAGTTAATAACTAAGATTAATAATTAAGATCTGACATTTTACAGATTCCCTATATATTTTTATTTGTTACACTATTTCTGTTATGTAAGCCCACTTAGCTCAGAGGTTAGAGCATCGCATTTGTAATGCGAGGGTCATCGGTTCAAATCCGATAGTCGGCTTTTTTTTCTATCGATGTTCCATGAACAAGAATTTCTCTTTTTCTCCGAATTAAATGGGGAATCCAGGGTCTATTATGTCGTTTTACCTTACAATTTTGCTAGATACAAAGCATAAAAATAAATAATATATATACAAAAAATCCAGATGTTGATGAAATTCCTTTTTTTGTGTTACTCCTTTTTTTGTGTTACTTTAGTAGATTTTACTCTGTTTATCCTTTAGTTTAATTCTGTTTGAATTTCGCTGTATTCTGTAATGTAAATAGAACGAAATTTATTGTGTAAAATGAAATTTCAATAAAATAAAAAAGGAGTCTTCATGTCCCGTTATCGAGGGCCTCGTTTAAAAAAAATACGCCGTCGGGGAGCTTTACCGGGACTCACTAGAAAAACGCCTAAATCCGGAAGTAATCAGAAAAAGAAATTCCATTGTGGGAAAAAATTGCAATATCGTATTCGTCTTCAAGAAAAACAGAAATTGCGTTTTCATTATGGCCTGACAGAAAGACAATTACTTAGATATGTACATATCGCTGGAAAAGCAAAAAGATCCACAGGTCAGGTTTTACTACAATTACTTGAAATGCGTTTGGATAATATCCTTTTTCGATTGGGTATGGCTTCAACCATTCCTGGGGCCCGACAATTAGTTAACCATAGACATATTTTAGTTAATGGTCGTATAGTTGATATACCAAGCTTTCGTTGCAAACCCCGAGATATTATTACTACGAAGGATAACCAACGATCAAAACGTTTGGTTCAAAATTATATTGCTTCATCCGATCCGGGCAAATTACCAAAGCATTTGACGGTTGACACATTGTAATATAAAGGACTAGTAAAAAAATTCTAGATAGGAAGTGGGTCGGTCTCAAAATAAATGAGTTGTTAGTTGTAGAATATTATTCTCGCCAGACTTGAACTTAACGAAAAAAGGAAAGGTTCATAGAATTTTTTTCCCCTTCCCCTTTCCCCGAACTAAATCGACCTAAGGCTCTTCATTCATATTTTCCCGTTCACCTAGCAGAAATAGATTAACCCTAGGATCCTTTTTTCTTTTTTGTTATTTCCTCGATGTGTATTTTATATACCACAGTAATTTGCTATAGAGAATTTCTATTAATTAAAGGTATTATTGTTGGAATAAATTGTTATTTAATTTGATACATTGTGATCGCTAACATTGATGAATTAAGAGAAACGGAAAGAGAGGGATTCGAACCCTCGGTAAACTAAAGTCTACATAGCAGTTCCAATGCTACGCCTTGAATCGCTCGGCCATCTCTCCTACATAATCTTATTATGGAAAATAAACTGAGTGAATAGCGAGTTTTCGTATTCCTGCAGTACAGGTACAGCCACAACGGCTCGGGAATTCCATGGCTCTATTGGATTGGATGGAAAAATTCCTTTTCATCTAAGCGGAAGGATCCTGTATTTTTTTACTAGGAATTCAGCTCCCTCGAAGAGTTTTTCTTTGGGAAAAACCAAAATAAAAAGAGAATGGAAGAATTCTTCTTATTCCATAAGAAAATAAAGGAACCCTAGAATTCTATTTGCATAAGGTACAGTACATTATGCCATACAATCTAAATATAAAAGGGGTATGGGGCAATTAATGACTTTGAAAACGTGAAATAGCTGATCAGAGAAGTTGTTGTTGAGAAAAAGGAAAGTGGAATGAAATCCAGTCTTAGTCAAATATTTCATATCTCTTCTTGTCCAAACAGAAGGAAAAGGAGACAATTTGAGCTGAGCGGAAAATCCATACCTCTCTTCTCTTATCCATTTAGAGCATATGGATCGATTTATAAGAATCGAATGTTTTGTTTTATGTTATTTTGTGATAGAATGAAAAGAATTCTATATAGAATGGGTTGGGAATTATGACTAGATCCCGTATAAATGGAAGTTTTATTGATAAGACCTCCTCGATTGTAGCCAATATTTTATTGCAATTAATTCCGACAACCTCCGGGGAAAAAGGGCATTTACTTATTGTAGAGATGGTGCGATTTGACTCTTTTTTTAGCCCTACCTATATCTCATTCTTACGAGAAAGAGAGAGGGTTCACATAGAGAGAACAAAATTAGTAAAGGAAACCCGCACTTGGGGAAAGTGAGGTGAACTAACAATTCCTTCTGTCGTGTATCCTCGATTGATGTGGCCTCAGATGCTTCAATTGTAGATTTGAGTATTGAGCGAAAGGTTACACCTACAGGATAGGTTCTGTTCTGTATTACAGGCCAATCCGACTCTACTAGTACCAATAGGCAGCATAGGGGAGAAAAGCACTACACCACGAAATAGGAATCAACAAGAGAAAAACTTTGTTAGAAATTAGCCCTTTCCTGATTGGTATCAGGGTTGGGAAGAATGGTTGGGATAACAAACAACCATCAGGTTTGTACTTTGGATACCCTTATAACCATCAAAGGTCGTTGAAGTGGCTAATTCCTCTAAATAGGAGGCGTTGAGAACAAAGAAATTCTTGGAGCTATCGTTTACCTTTTTCATTCTCGTTATCAGGTATCAGACTAGAAAGAAGAAGTGAGTTTTCCCAGTCGCCAGGAGTTTGAAGAGCAGTTGGCGCCTCGGCTTGTTAATTGTAGTAATTTGAGCTAGCAGTTTAAGCAGAAAAGGTACGAAATGAGATTTTAAGTAACAACTAAGCTTACTAGTTTCCTGCCTATTAATAGGACATTGAGTTTCTAGTCTTTTTGAAAGTACGAAGTCGCTTATGAAGTAGCTACAACTCTTGCAAGCCAACTAGACAGATAGAAGTTTGATTTTGAGTTTTTAGATTGAAAGCTAGCTACAAGAATGAAAGCAGTGATTGAGTATTCGTTTCTCTCCTTTTAGTAGCCAAGTCAGATTGTAAGATAGCAAGTTAAAAGTTCGAAATCTGCTTGGTGAGCAGACGAGTAGTTTGACAAAGCATAAGTAGTTTATAGGGTTTGACAAAGCAACAAAGCCACGAGGTGTATCGAGAGTTTAAGTAGTGACAGGAAGATTGTAACTCGAGTGAGTAGTTTCAAGTAGCAATTGCTTTATCGTAGTATTCGGATGCGTAAGTAGTTTCAGTAGCCGATGTTTTATATTCCCTTTTAGCAGCTCAACTAGAAGATTGAATTCTACTTATTAGGTTTGGTGCTTGCCTAGCGGTTTCCACAGTATTAATTGTTGCTGTTCATTCTCTCTTATACTTATCAGCTTTCATAGCTCTAGTTGTAGGTTTGCTTATCTGATTGAAAGAATAGAAGTGATATGTCGTTGCACTCTGTTTAACAAGTAAGGAAGTAACAAAGAAGATTGACAGATAGATATAAGATATCAAAGTAGCAAGCGCGGTTACGCGATATCGGGTTTCAAGGGAGCAAGTAGTTTCTCCCATATTAGCAGGTAAGAAGACAGAATGGAAAGCTGAAAGCTGAGATGTAGTTTCCTACTTGCTTGTGGTATCTCTTGTATTACGTGACTGTGTCTTGTGTTTGAGGCTGGCCAGCTAGAAGACTCAAAGTATGATATGAAAATAAGAGACAAGGAGTAAGAATGGAAAGCTGTAAGCTGGTTTCGAGACTTTAACCCCAGGCTATAAGTCAGAAAGCCGTGATATTGGGTCTCGTATCAGTAGTTTCAGCAAGCAGTTATCGTACCCACCTTTTTCATTCTGCTTATTTCCTATCAGATTTCAAGTAACAACTCAACTCAAAATAGCAAGTCGTGATTCAGTCAGAGTATTAGGCTTGGTTAGCAGTTTGATTAGTTGATCTCAGATTAAAAGCAAGCTCGGTACGGTAGTATCAGGAGTTTGAGTAAGTGATTTATAGAATGCAAAGAAGAGTTCAAGCTTTTCGTATCGAATTGCAGATTGGCTTCTCGTATCGGTACTTTAATTATGGTTTGTCATTCCTCTTATCCGATATCAGTTATAAAGCGGGAGTTTCAAGTCAGCTTGGAGTTTCCGTATTGGCTTTTGACTTCTGTCTGCAGACTCAAAGTACGATCTAAGGTTGCAAGGAAGCTACCAGTTTGCGAGTACGGTATAAGATTCAAAGACATAAATTCGATTTTCAGTTGGGTATTAGGATTCTTGCTTTGACGATACCAGATTCGAAGCCGTGATATAAGGTTGTGAGCCAACTATCAGATTGACAGTCAGCTAGACCAGCTCTAAGGATTCAAGTCAGCTATTAGTTTGATCTGCCGATCTCAGAATTTTAGTTTTCAGATAGAATTGTGGTAGCCATTTATAGAGTGTAATTCTGCCTTTGCTTTGAAGTTCTCGTATATTCCTGGAAATCTGGATTCTAGCCGTGATACAGCTTTATCGTTTCAATGCTATTAGCTATAGTATGGAGCAGTCGTTTACCTTGTTTTACCAAGCCTGTTAGAAGGTTAAAAGCCGAAAGTGAAGTGCTCATACCCAAGCTAGCTCATTGAAGTGGTGATTTCGTATCTTGTGTTTTACCCATGATATTTAGTGTCGCTTATGAGGCTCAAGCAAGAATACAAGTCAGCGAGCACTAGTTATAGCATGTAGTTTATAGTCTTTTAGTAGCTCAGGTAAGGCTTAAAGCTCACAAGTCTTATTCTAAGTAAGCTGCTAGCATAATTCGAGTCATGGCATTGCTTTTTCGTATCTATTAGTCATGGCATTGCTTAGTCGTCTCCGTAGTAGTAAGTCGCTTATAACAATACAAGCTAGCTATCAGTTTGAAAGTAGGTAATAAGAGTTTAAATGCGATATGTTGTTTATGAAGCTTTAGCAGTGCAACTACCATATAAAAGTGGAAATAAAGTGGTTTTTTCGTGAATGCAAGTAAGTCTACTCAATTGCTTAGTCGTTTACGGAGTTTGAATCCCAGCCACAAGGTTCGTTGTTAGCTACCCGAATGGAAGATTGCCTTTTCGTATCAAGAGTAGTAGTGATTGTAGCTTTCGTTTACAGAGTATTAGCTAGAAGCATGAAAGTAAGAAAGAGGTCTTGTCTTAAAGTAGTGGTTACAATTCTCGTATCCCTTCCTGGTATTAGGCTGTAGTAGTAGTTTCCCTAGCTCAAGTAAGTGAGATAATAGGATTTGTAGTTAGCAGGGCAGACTGCAAGTCGGTTATAAGAAGTGAAAGCCGTTTTCCATCTGTGTGTGGCCTATGCTTTACTGAAATCAGAAGATTGCTTTGACATGAGATCCCTTGAGAGGAAAGCTTGCCTTAAGCCTTAAGACAGCTCCAGGGTAGGCGGATTAGACTGAATTAGTGCGTGTTTTGGCATTTCTAGCAGGAGAATAGGAAGAATGGAATTGATTGAGAAAGCAGACCGAATAAGTAGTTGTTGAAGTTCAGTAAAGAGCAGGGCCAAGCCGAACCCACGGATTAGCAGAAGAAAAAAAGAAAGAGAAGGGATGCAAGGGTATCCCGATTAATCGAACTATCCGCCCTTGTCCGCTCAGTGGAAATATAAATGCTGATCGCTGGTTGACTTGACTTCGGAACTTTCTTTTGATCATAATAAAACTCTTATTTATTCTTTAAACGGTCTGGTTCAAAACACGGCTCAGCTCTGCCAAGAAGGAGAATTATTATTACGCGTAGTAGCGATCAGTGCTTGCTTTTACTGTTCACGCGGGAGCTATTTCTTTTAGAAAAGCTTGATCCGTCTTTGACTCGCTTTCGCTCAAGCAGGCTCTTCCTTCCAGTTCCTCGCCAGACTCCACTTGTAAGTAACCCTCCCTTGAACCGAAAGAACTTTACGAAAATTCGTTGTTATCTATGATGTCTTTTTACGCCCATGCTGCAACAAGACCCACATTTACATGAAGTATGCTCACTGATTGAAGAGCTCGCGCTTTCTTCCCACATCTTTCCTTTCTTTATCCCCTTTCCACCGGTAAACCAACCACGGCATACTTGGCAATTGGCCCTTTCCATGGTGGTTTGGAATCTCAGCAAAGCAGACATTCCGGAACTCCCAACTTTTGGTTCGGTCGAAAATTAACGACCCGAGTTCATCATCGTATTTAAAGAAAAGTGACGCCTTCTCCGAGGGGGTCATGTCCAACCTCTTTCTGGCTCGAGGGCTCTGATTGGGAATGGTATGCGAAGTTACCCCACGCTTCTAGTATATATATTTCTACGCTAGTGAGTGGTTTACCCTCGAAACTTAATTTCTTTTCCACTTTCACTCTTCTTCTCTACAGATTTTAGAAAACTGAACCTGATTGCAACTTTTTCTTCCTATGCTTTTTGCATTCTAGTTCAATAGTTTCTTTTTTATTTACAGATCAAACAAAAGAAAAAACATGCAACGTTGCTTCGTATTCTTGTCTTCAAACCATGACTACATCCCCTTTGCTTTTGCTACTACTACCACTAGTCTAGCTCTTGTTTATTTGCTTTTACTTGATAGGGATTTTATTTCTTTTGCAGGAACTGGGATTGCACTAGCTGGTGTCTTGGGTCAAGAAGGTATCTGGTATCGTGAAAGTAGGGCAGGTTTTAGATAAGTTTGATACTCCAATCCCCTATGACCTTATTGACACGGCACAGGACGAGCCCATTCCTGACGAGTGATTTAGAAAGGAGTGAACGAACTACAGAATGTAGCGAGCTTCTTCCTTGGTGACCTAACCACTTGAAAAGCAACAATCTTTTCTTTTACTTAGTCACAAGACGAGTAAGTACCATTCGAAACCAGAGCCGCCTGCACTTAGCTTGTTCCGCTGCAGAAAAGGAAAAGAAAACAAAAAAGGATGTCAGCTTCTGGAAAACTGGGATAGCAGTTTCCAATCGTATTTATGGCATTTTCTTGAAAACGGTTGTTCGTTTGTAAGCATACTTTAAGCCAACAATCAGATTTAGATGCCTTCTGGTACCAGTTCAATTCCTTATCACTTTTATCAGTATTATTAACGATAAGTTATGGACACAACTTTGGGCATTTTCAATACAACTTGGTACATTTTGAGATTAGTGCCTCAACTAAGCTTCGACATTGGCTGATTTGGTTCAAATAAGTCTAAATGAACAACCTTCGACTGGTACACACCCAGATCCTATACCACTAAATGCTAAATCTGTACCACTGTTGTTCCTTTTGTTTTACCTTTATTCTAACATGTTCTAACAAAGGAGCACTTTGATACAGGTCAAGAGCCAAAGCATACTCCTTCTAGTTTTTAATAGCTCTACTAAATGCTTTTGCGTGAGGGTACTGTGCACCTACTTACATCTTAGGGTCATCCTTGTACTGCGCCGGGTGCTTTGCTCACTATGCTGGTCAAAAGCTTCCATATAAGGAATGACTCAGCTACGCTTCCTTCTTCCGTACCAGTAGCTTATAAGTCAAAAATAAGGTTATTTCCTGGTCAATCGATCACATGATTACTTCTTCCAGAACTCTTTGACCCTAACTATGTATGCATCTGCTTCGCCAAGAATTCTATTTCCAAGCATTCCAGGCTTTGACACCTCCTTTTGTAGGCTATGTAAGAGGTGAGACTAAAAAACAAGTTTTGAATTGATAAATAAAATAAAAGCAAAGAGATTTGAGCCATATGCATCAAGCTGAAACTTCCTTCTTGCATACGAGCAGAAGCACAAGAAATTCTTAGAGGTAAGGATTGATTACTAGCATATTCAATTAGATGGGTTCTTTTTTCACCCATTACCGATCCCAACAGAAAATGCATAACCGCAAGTGCTACAGGGATACCGTTGAGTTGACCTTGAATAGCTTAAGTCAAAGCTCTTTCTCTTTGGATTTTCATCCACCCCACCCATGTAAGTAAAGTATCTCTTTTGCTGAATAAACAGATTTTGATAAGCATATTGCACTTCTTTTCTGGAATGAGAGAGGAAAGGGTAGAGAGAGCGAGGATATGCTTAATCCGCTTTGGGAGGCATATGTATTTCAGTCTGCACGGGCTTACAAAGAGGCATTTGGATAGCACAGATAACCGAGACAGGAATAGTTGTCACGAGATATGAGAGGGAGAGTTTCTAGATGAGCAAGAAGGCGTTAAATATATAATGAAAAAAGGAACTACCTAATAAGCTAGCTCTATGGTTTTTGCAACGTTTCAACTAATTGGAAATGCCTGCTCTTCGATGTTACAAGCTAGCCTTGCTACGATTTCCATATAGGTACAGAAGATTGTGATACCCCTCCCAGAGTGTATGCTCCAGACGAAGCTAGCTTCCAAGCGAATGAACTGTCAACTCTCTACTCTACTCTTTTGCCATCTTATTCTTACTTAAGAAGCTTCTCTAGATCGACTTCTCTTTCTTCATTAGGCAGGCTGAGATCAAGGTTCGCCACTTTGCCAGGACGAATAGAGTTAGCGAGCACGTAGCATTATCTATATCAGGAGCTAATAAAAGTCAAGAGATCAAATCCATGCACTGACATTTTGGAAGTAGCATTGGAAAGAATTGCTTTGCATTTCGTAAGAAAAAGCTGGCGTTCAAAGACAAGGCTTGGGTAGCTTTAATCTGCTCGTGAAATTCCCTCTGTATGTCACCGAACACAGTGAAATATTTTTTGCGGAAGGTTCATATGCATGTTCCCATAAGCCTACAATTTGATTCTCGTCTCATTCTAAAGTGGAATCGAACCACTCACTCCGTTTGGATTTACAGTCCAAAGGGCCCAGGCCCAGCGAACAAAAGAGGATTTACAGTCCCACGCCCACCGCCCTGCAAGAACCAAAAAGGAGGAGATTGGGTGACTGAACACCCACACAATCTCGATTTTAAAGAACCACCGCTTTTAGGAAATAAGCCTACAATTTGATTCTCGTCTCGTTTCACTTGCATTTTCTTTCGTTCAGTCTCGTTCTGAGAGTGAAATCGAACCACTCTGTTAGGATTTCCAGTCCCACGCAGCCTGCCAGAACCTTTTTCTTGCTTGATTTTTATATGATTTTTTGAGCAACTAGCGCGACATTGCACGTTAGCGCATCCTCTTGCTCGGTTAATATAGTTTAGGATTGCCAATTTGATTGGAAATTCTCTGCCGCTCCCTGCCGTCAATATAGCATGTTTTTCAAAAATACCTAGCATCGAATTTCTTTTCATAAGGGAAGTCGAGGATAGGTATTTTCAATGTAAAGTTTAAGGTTGATGGAAGGTGACTGACCAATTCGATTGATCCTGAAAGGTCATATCAAATGACATGAGTTAAGAAAGCAAGGAGCCGTTGTTGCAGCTAAATCGATAGGAATAGGAATAGCACCGTTGTTGCGGGTGGACTTACGTTGCGTGTGTCCAGTTGGCATGGGTCTGGGTTCGGCTCATCAACTCGAACGGTCAATGCTAGCCTGATACTAGCATCGTTATACGTCACAAGTTGGGGGTGGTTGAACAGGAAAAACAACAAGGCAGGCGATAGGAAAAAGCAAAGGGGAACTGGTTAAAACTAAACAAGGAAAGGAACTGAACCGTTGGGATATGCGAATTCGATTACCAGATCGGGTTGGAGGAAAAAACAATAGTCCCTCCACATGATATTTCTCATATACAGATCCAGATCCATCGCTGCGAACGGCTGCTCGTAATCGGCATGATAGCGAAGCGAGCTCCTTTACGAGTACTACGAAGCGAGGCCTACATTCCTTTTACGCGCTCATCTTCTTCGACCCGGTATGAGAGAAGAGCTCGGCCAGCTTAGCCATCAGTTAGTACCGATGCATGACTTCCATTCGAAGACAGGAACGGTACTTCCAACGGCTAACGCAATTCAAAGCTAAGGCAAAGAAGCTAATGCATCGAACCCTAGCGCTTTTGATAATGAAATATTGGTTTATACGCCCTGCACCAATACACAATGGGATTCAAGCAATTCGCTAGCCCTATCCCCTAAGGAAATGACAAGCGTAGCACTAGCGAAATCTTTTGATAATGCTACCCTAGGAACGGCATCCCTTCTTTTTTGTTTTCCTACAACGGTATCTCCGAACTCAATGGCTCCCATGATTCGGAGCGATAGCGAATTCATACGAGGACTACGAAGCGAATAATTGCATTCCTTCCAGGAGGTCGAGCGCACGCTTTCCTCGGTTTCGAATCAAGGGGTTTTAACAAAGATAGATCCTCGGTAACGGCAAAGGGGATAGCCTTGCTTTTTCACATTCATGTGCATATATTTTCATTAGATGTGCAATCGAAATCAGTAGGAGATAAACTTTCATCCCTATATTTCCACTGAAATGGAATTAGCGATACCTTTGCTTTTAGTTTGAATTCATGAATCCAGTTTCTAGTGGCGAGTAACTACTACGAAAGGTACGGAAAACGGGAAAGGCAAAGCACAGGAAAGCAGAATATATTCAATAATGTCATCCTTGTTTCGGTACCGGATTCAACTTGTCAACTGAGGCTTCTGCTCGTCACTCACAGGATCAAATCAAACCTGATTTAGGATATGGAAAGGGAAAGGCACGTACACTTATTACTCGCCTGTCATAAAATAAAGGTCAAAGCATGATAATAAATCAGGATGTCGACTTCTTCCTTTCTTTTATGATTGTCTTTCGTTCCCTTGGCAAGGAAGTTCTGATCATTGCATTGGCATTCCATGTTTGCAGGCAGCTCTTATTGAGCCGGAGAAAGCTACTTTACCCCGAAATGCAAGCACTAGGTAGGCCCTTTCTAGCTTTCGGAAGAAAAAAACGATGATGACATAGCATAGTTGTCAGATACGCGCTTCTGTGGATGAAATAGTCGAGGTGGAATGATTTGGTGCTGTACAAAGAAATGCTTCAAAATCGTTTGGTTTAGGCTCGATCCCTATAGCATGAGTTCTTTACCGCGAACCAGCTATTCCTTCTTATTGATGTACTATGAAAGCTGAATCCCTTTTTCTGACTTTGTCTAATCCCTAGGAAAATGGCCAGTCTCAGGTCAACAAATCTTATCCTAGTCAGACTGACTATGCAGCAGATTCCATGGCATCAGACGCATAGGCATTCATTCTCTCACAATCATCTGACTCCAAACCTTGATTTGCTACGGGATATGACCTAAAATGAAAAGCATTTACCTGTGGGTTGCCAGCTTCCTTCAAAAGAGCTTATTCTTCGTCGTCCCTTCCATGCTCAAGTGTTACTTTCCTTGATTCCATAGTTGACTTTATCCACGATTCATTCCTCCCTATATTCAATCTCGCATGAGAGCAGTGCATCGATACCATTCGTCTTGAGGAGCCTATACTATATAAGCCCTGACCGAAGAGATAAGCTGTAACACCCTAAAATTTGATTCTTTTAAAATAGAGTTAAAATGATTTTGTGCTCATGAAAATATTTTCACTAAATTAAACATTTGTCTAAAGGTGTAGCAACATGGTTGTGCATTCATGCTGGTGCATTTTCTTCTTTGTATTGCTTGGATTCCAAACTCAAATCAAATTAAAATGCTTTTTAAATGAATTTCAAAGTCCTTGAAAATAATTATTAAAAAAATAGAGAAAAAAAAACTCCTCGTTGGTGTTTTGGCCCAGGCCTTAACTCTCTCGGCCTCTCTCCCAAGCGTCCAAGGTAGCAGATCAGGAGGCCAAGTCAAATTTGATTTTGATCAATCTAAAAAGATATCCGGATCAAGGCTCCATGCACATATATATCTCTTGTTTATTTCTCTCCAAGTAGGCCAACGTTTCCCCGTCCTTCTTCGTGGCCTGCAAGGAACTTTAACCATACCCGTAACAAGCTCTACATGGTATATATGTATATACCATGCATGTGGCCATATCCATCTAAAAAAAACCAAGCTGCTTCTCCCTACATTATTTGTTTTTTTGGACAAAAATCACGTCTTCACGTTACCCATGTGTCAGTCGTCCTCCACCTCTATCGTGACCAAGCCGGACATGTTCCGTCGAGTCCGTCCTGCCGCCGTCCCCTTTGCCACGGCGTGCGTCCCACGCATCTCTGTCTTATATAAGCAGAGCACCGCGCGTCGCATAGC
Source organism: Cymbopogon citratus (assembly GCA_031170775.1). Lineage (NCBI taxonomy): Eukaryota > Viridiplantae > Streptophyta > Magnoliopsida > Poales > Poaceae > Cymbopogon > Cymbopogon citratus. The sequence continues at coordinate 12,743 of DXKC01000001.1, forward strand.
CCCAACGCCAAATCATCATGCCATGGCGTGCTGTTCACGCCAGAGCCTCCCATAATTGCCGAGCACATCGCAGCATCCGCCCTCGCCTCAAGTCAGAGCGCCGCCTTATCCTTGCCTTCGCTGCCGAGCTCGAATTCGACGTTCGTCTCAGAATTTTGTCGTCGCCTATCGCCTATCTCCGTGCTTCGTGTCAAGGTAGCCGCTCGTTAGCTGCCCTTGCTGCTGTGTTCGCAGCTCAGGCAGGACCGAGAAAGTACACGTATGTATATATCTCTTCTCCCTTCTCCGGCCAACGGTGCTCGTGGTCACTCGTCGTCGTTGTAACTCTTCCTTTGGAAATTCAGCAGCTGCCCTCTACAAACCTTCGGTTGCCATCGATCTGCATGGCCTACGTGACCGGCGCCTGGACTTTTGGAGTTGCCGATCTGCTGTTTTTAGCACGTCCAGCCATGCAGAAACTTTACCGCTGCCCGTTGGTAAGCATCTCCACGTTATGCTTCTTCTCTGTTAATTAAACCAAAGCCTTTGACTATCACTGCTACATGCATATTGTTTTTGCATGGTGTGTGGTATTCATCTACGTACTGACATGCCTCATCTAGATATACTTAATCATGCATCGATCAACTATTTATTTCTCCATCATCTATTCCTTTATTCAAAATCCTGCATCACCTCTTCAAGATCAATTCAAGTTATCTTATCCATCAATGCATCGTATGTGTGTTTCAGAGTTAATCGATATCCATGTTCCCTTTGGTACATGTGTATAGATATATATATGTTTAGCCACGTACTGTCAAGAGGCCTATACTTATATATGTTTAATTGCCCATAAAATCTTCGCTTTAGCTCCGATTCAATCCGTTCAACTTATGTTGGATTTGTAATTTAGTGATTCACATGTTAGTACCATTGTTAAGACTGTTTTCAACTTTTGAAAATCAAATTTAGATCCACTCTTTTGTTTTCAAAGTAAAATCTTGTTTAAACCATAATTTCATCGTTTTAGATCCGATTAGAGTGATTCTCGCATCTGCATGATTATAGTGATGTGTAGATTGGTTTTAAAAGATTTTCAAACCGTTTTTTCTCTGATTGGTGTACTGTTCTAATTTAGTCTTTTTGTTTGCTTTGTGTATGATTGCATGGATTTTTGTGTGGTGTTCTACGATCATGTCCAGTCGGTGAGCTTTACGTGGTGATTCTAAAGAAAGGAGTTTAAGCCAGTTCTTTGAAGGTTTGGACTTCAAGAAGGATCTAAGTTTAAGGCAAGTATAGCATGGGATTATCCTTGTTTCCTATTCACAATATCACTATATTCATATTGCATGTGTCTAATTTGATGAACCATAAGGATTACCTAGCACTTGTACCTCATACCTTGTTACCCATGGGTTTATTGCATATGGATAGTTCTTGCTAGTGCTCAACAAGATAATACATGACCTGATATTTGACTAATAGACTATGCAATGATAATTAAAAGATGTTTTTCAAACAAGGACTTGTTCTGTCGGCAAAAGCTGGGATTGACAGTACAACTGGGAGGGCTATGTGGCTCTGGCTTTAGTTTAACTTAAGAGACCTTTTCTAGCTTGTTCAGCGGTATGCCGGTATGGGTATAGGTCCGCCTCTGTCTTGGAATATAAGAGCATAGGCTGCGGTTGTGTGCCTTATAGGAAGGGGTGCTCTATATCTAACATGATAGCGTCCCTAACAGGTTAGCGAAACTTTTGGGTGGCTTTATGTGGTTTTCAGGTGTTGTGGGAGTAGCTTGCCCATGCATTTGTAAATCATGACTCACAGTGAAAGTGTACAACCTCTGCAGTGTAAAACTGATATATCAGCCGTGTTCGCGGTTATGAACGGCCCGGAAAACTCATGGAAACATTGTCCTTGGTAAAACTTGGTAAAATTTGGCAAAATGATGATTTCTAATGATCATATGGGTTATCTTGGGTTATGCATAACTATATGCTTAATAATATGCTCATCAACTAGAAGCTTACCGTAGTAAACTAGTGTCAGCCTTTGAGCTTCATAACCCTATGTTATATTTGCGGAGTTCGACATGGACTCACCCTTGCAATTTCCCCCACACTCCAGGAGGAGTTTAGACTTGTGATCAACCAGTCAGTTTGGATCCAGTGGAGTGGAGTCCTCACTTGAAGATCGGAGTGTTTAATCCGCTGTTTGCTATCTAAGGTGATGTCTTGTTATAAATACATTACATATATTAAAGCATTGTTTTATGATATCACCCCTTACTTGTAGCTATGTGTGAGATTTGATCTTGAGGATTCACATATGGTGTGCATTTGGTTTTGTCCTTAAAACCAGGTGTTACAGTCATATTTTTAAATTTTAATATTTGACTTGGTCAAACTTTGTCAAATGAACCACTAACTTACCTCAGATGAAAACACTTTGAATACAAAGGTGTTTTAACTCATCAAGATATACAATCTTTATATAGATCATATTTGCATTTGAGAAAGTGTTAGAAAACACTAACCACAAAATCATAAATCCAGCAATGGAAGATTTGTCAGATTGATTTGTCTACATGTTTCCTCTCATTTTACTTCAGGATTGTCTTCGTTGGGCGCATCTTCTATCAGCTTTGACGCTCCATCTGCAAACATAGGTACTTTTCATAAAACCTTAATGACAATGAGCTTCATGTTACAATGCTTTCCTATGGATATCAAACAACCTCCTGCTACAGTAGTGCTTTACAAATTCGTCATCTTTGGCCAAATATTTATGACCTATCACTTGGATGTTGCTGATAATTCTGTTTATGGAAACATCTACTTCTACTCATGAATTTCCTAACTAGGTAGTTTTCCTTTCAATACAGATCTGTCAAAATAGGTTTAGTTGTACGGAGAAACACCCTATTTACATTCAGCTGAGCAACCTAGGTATTCCCTCTTTTCATACTCAAACAAGGAATTACACAAAGCAGTGCCATGATTTAAGAAATAAAATATTCATTTTTTGTTCACTTCTTGCATGCTTAAGATTTTTATGTAACTAGCAGAAATGCACGTGCGACACGCACATATCAACAAACAAGAGTTTGCATACATAAAGATTTAGACGGGTTCTTTTAGAAAAAAAATTACAAGAAGACAACTTCAGCCAAGGTGACATATATACAGTACATGTTTTTTTTTTTTTGAAACTATGCAGCAGATGGACTTATTGAAACAACTTCAGCCACAAGGTGACATACAGAGTATTGGTATATACGTATCTCTTGAAAATATGATTAGGATACATTTGAAGATTCTAAGAAGTAGGACAAGTCAAATATATCATATAATACACGGACTACAGCTTCCGATCAGATCAATATAATTTCGGTCAAAGAGATATATGATGCCAGATCCATAATCGATGGCTGTGTGCTACTAAATATTACTTGCGTATAAATTAGATGAGACAGAGGAGTTGGATCTAGATCTAGAAAGAGACATTTGTCTGGCCGGTAGGAAAAATAGAAAATAGCATGACCAATCAGATGCAATTATGCACATATACTCTCGTCCAATTGCAAATACGAATGGTCACCTATTCACTCATCGATGACAGACAGTGGCGTGCATGGATCTGCGGGATTCGTGAAGCGTTTCCAACCGATAAGAAAATTTGATTAAAATATGAACAAACATAACACCAATCGGCTCCTCATCTACATGATGCGAGGACATTAATTAGGATTATTAGGGAAAAATCAAGCATAGATGGTCGGGAAATCTATACTGCATATGTACCTTGATTACATGTAGTCCAGCCGATGAATATCCTAACCCGTTCTGCAAATCCGCACCTGTGAGATTTGGGTTGGGTATGAACAAGTGGCTTTGCTACCCATTCGAATATGTGTAGGAGACGGTTATCTCCACTTTTATCCGATTCATATAATAATCCCATGGATCTGTTTCTCACGTTCTTTCGTCTACGTACTCTGTACGTCACGGCGACTCCAAGCGCCGCCCCTCGCTCGCAGAAGGAGTTGCAGCGGTGAAGATCTGGCAGTGCTGTGCACACGGCGGCACCGGAGCTATCGGGGGCATCTCGCCGGCGGCAGCAGCGAACGGCGGGGAGAAGAACGAGCAGATGGAGGAGTGGACTTGTGGCCGGCGCAGCGGCGGCATTGGCGTCGAAGCCGGCCAGGCGCATGCGGAGGTGGCGTTGCAGGTTTCTTCCGCTTCCGTGGGGGCGGAATGGGCCAGGAGGCAGGGGCCGCTGTTGACGTGCTCCTCGACTACGCAAGGCCAGCACCGGGCCGTGGGGACTGACGCCGTTCCTCTCGCCCACTTGGAGAGTAACGAAACCGACGCTTCTTCCCGCCGCCGAATAGTCACGACGTTTCGCTTGTGGATTTGCGCGCGTGGCGGGTAAGGGGGCGACGCGTCGGGCAATGAAGGAAGTGAAACACCCTGTCATGTGACTAAGGTCCCACTAAAATAACCGTTGGATGAAACATCTGGTCTGATCTGACGGTGGAGATCGATGGTGGGTGCCCTCCGTTCCTTCGCTCTTTTATAGTATAGATGATGGTCTGGGATGGAGGAGGGAGTCGACGAAATTGGTTGGCCAGGGCACGCGGATCTAATATTCAAAGACCTGTGAAATTACCTATCTATCCTTTAGTTATTTAAGAAAATCAGAAAAATACCTGAAAATAAAATGGTACTTGTTCCACGCATTTTGGTACTGTCCCCTCTTTGGTGTTTCTGGGTACCTTTCCCCTAGTACTTCCTTATTTTAGTTTCAAAAAAAAATATTTCCTATTTTCTCACCATCTGATCTCTATCTATCAACGGTACATATTTTTCCAGCCGTTGTAAAACTTGTAGCCTGCTGACATTTTCATGTATTCTGATGGTTATCTTTGAACAAGAAACCACAATTAGTTTATTACCATATCAAATTGTAGATAGAATAAATATTGGAAATGCCTAAATATTAGTCGAGATATGGTACTTTGGTAATAGATTTCCAACACAGCAAATCTAGTTATCTGTAGGGCTGTTAAATATGACAAAGGTTGTTGGTCGTGCACACTATTATTAGTTTTCACTAACATACTTCAAATAGTTTGAGTAAAAGAAATAAAGGTTTTTCTCGAATAATTTAAACCAAAAATTCGAAATTTGAATTTCAAATTATCAAATCAGTATTGATTTACTGGTCCAGGACAGCCTGGTTGGTTACCGATGGGAATAGTAACCACTGATTTTAACAATTCCTGATGCAATATGATGGATCAAGCAAGGATGTTTTTTTTATGGCTTACCAGTTACATGTAGTAGTTCTAATTTCTAAGTACTACTTTTGTGCAGTTGGACTCTGACAAATCATACACTGCCCTCGTATATGGCACATCTGCTGTTGTTGCAATTTGGATATCATCAATCGTTGTTTCTGCACTTGATTCAGTCCCTTTGGTATGTAGCTCTCACTTCTCTGCATATGTGATATTATAATATGAATACTTGAAATAGCAGTAGATAAGTATCTCTGAGATCATACAAAATTGAGATCGTTGATAGTTTGAGCCAACTAATAGTGATTTATCCAATGACTGGAAATTGATAGATAACATCCCCAAATAAAATGATCGTTGTTTTGGCTGTGCAGGTTCCTCAGGTGATGGAAGTTGTTGGTCTTGGCTTCACAATTTGGTTCACATCGAGATATCTGATATTTAAGGTGATCACTTGTGCTCTATTAGAAATATGGGTGCCTGTTTAATGCCTCCAGTAGTGATATTTTGATGTTTTTTTTTTTTGGTGTGTGTGTGCAGGAGAACCGTGATGAACTCATCACCCGAGCCAGCTCCATCAAGAAGCAAATTTTAGGGTCTAACGACAACTGAGCGTCTCTCTTACATCATGGGTCATGTTCTGTTAACCTGTACTGAGTTTTAATGAAGATGTTATTTTTTTTGGAATAATCCGTACATTTGTCGGACTTTCCCTGCAAAGTTTACTGATCGAAAGGTAGTAGCTGTGTTGTGGCATGTAGGCGCGGTGCTCTTTGCGTTGATTCCAATTATTTTTTAAGTGCAGGGCTGCTATGTGCTATGACGTGTTGTTATGTGCGATTTTCTTTGCATCCTTTGCGGCCTTTGCGGGGCCGTTGAGGCGGCTATCAATTGTGTGACCGGACACCCGGCTACTGGTTGGTGCTGAAGATTGTTGGTTTCCGCAGCCACTCACCAACCAATTATGCGCGGCTCCGCCCTTCCTCTGCATATACTAATGAAATGGTTCCCTTTAGTTTCGGTCGATAGTATTGACGGCCGGTGGATAAGTCGGCTGATACTGTTTCGTTGTGAAAGAAAAAATTATATCATGACCGATAAGCTAGACCGATAAGCTAGGCTGATAAGCTCAATCGAAAGCTTCCACCGAAGGGATGCCTAGTGTTCCTGTTTCAGCTGTAAGTCTGTAACATACGGTTTGGTGTTGGCTCTTGAGATTGTAGAAAGTTAAGGGCAAAGGTAAATTTTTTAAGAGAACCATGAAGCACTTGTAATACAGAAGGGATCCGTTAGCTTTGCAGATTAGGAAGGAGCCGGAGGAGACATTCAGACAGAGTGAGCTTAGACTAAACGGCCATTAGCGTTTGCATAAGGCAAAGTGTAAGGATCTCTGACCACTAGAGTAGAGACGCGGCTGGACAGCCAAGATGCATCATAAACTACTGGCAGGCCAAAGGGGGGCAAAGGCGTAAGTGGGCCCACTAGAAGGACGGAGCTAGAATAGGAGAGTGAGGATTTGTTGCCAACCTGTAACGAACGCAGGCTGCTGTGGCTGATCCGCTGCCCTTTTTGGGCTGTGGCTGCTTGCTGACTTGCTGAGACAGAACAATAGAATAGAACATCTTCCTGTAGAGTGCTATTTGTGTGCAGCAGCAGCTGCGATCAGTAATAAAGATTCCATAATAAAAAGTTGGAAACTGAAACCAGAAGAACTTGACGGCGACCAGCGTTTCGTGTTTCGACAACAGACTGAAGAACCGTGAGGAACCGGAATTTGTTTCCACAACTGGAGAACCGTGAGGAACCAGCATTTCGACTGCTGTATTCGCTCCCTCCCATCCCAGATTCCCAGTCCCACAAGGGTCGCCGTCGACGAGCCCGAGAGCAGCCAGTCTCCAGAAAAATAGGAAGCCGCAACTGACGCAAAGAAAAAGAAAAACCACAAAAACACGAGGCGCAAATATCTTTCCCCTCGCTTTTTTGCTTCGTGCGCCCGTTTGTCCCGCAACTCACCCTTGGCCCTTCACGAAACGATCCCCGGGCCCGCTGGCGATCCGTGCAGCCGCAGCCAGCCACCGTCTCGGCATCTCCCGTCTCCACCGCTGAGATTTTTCCCGTCTCCACCGCCGGCGACAGCGTACCTCTTTTTTTTTTTTTTGACAAGCAAAACATGGCATTAAATTAGCAGCATAAGGCTGCTAACCAGATACAACGTTTTGGGCTTACATTCAAGAGAGACTGAGAGAATGGGCATCCATCTACATGAAAAGGATTTGTACAAAC
>DXKC01000002.1:0-45522 GCA_031170775.1 Cymbopogon citratus
CAACCATTGCCTATTATGCCATCCATATTGTTGACTTTCACAGACCCACTATGACTGCCTACGCCCATATAGATAGAGAAAAGTTCACCTAAGGATAATAAAACGTTTGAGGAAGGTTACCCCTTACGATATACCTATATATAGATAGTGTAGTGTTGTGGTGTGTTAAGTAGATCGGTCCCATATAAAGTTGCAATGTATCTGCAATGAGTTCATCTACTCCGGGGTGTTCTCCGCACTTCTCAAGAAAGAAATAGTTGGAACCGGATCGTCTGCGCTTCCTTAGTGAGGCACCTTTTCTTTCTGCACTTCCTTCTCTTCCGCAAATGCAAACTGAAGCGACTGGAACTTACCACCTGTCCCCACGTTTGAGAAGCACTGACGTCGAGTCTTCCTTGTCTCCGGCTTCCATCCTTAAAAAAGATGGGCTCTGGCATCTTCGCTCCTCTCCTTCCAGTCGAGCATCTTCGCTCCTAGTTCATTGTGTGATAAGAAAAAGCGAAGCGGAGAATGATCACAATTAGGTCGATCCAAAGCCATTGCTTGAAGCGATTTACTTGACCTTCCCTCTCGACAGGGCTAGAGGAATTCATTATCTCGTACTTGAACTGCTGTAGACAAGAAGTGAAAGCCTGCGGTAGGTTAAAAATTCGCTAACAAACTGCTGCACTTCCCCTGCCATCAGGGGCTACACTTCCTCGGATTGGTCTCCTTGGAATGAGAAAATCAATAGTCAAAAGTTCTAGAATAAGATAGGAATGAATATTTTATTAATATAAATAGAAATAGAGTAAGTAATAGGATCCGCCAGGATCAGAGAGAAATGCAATGTTTTCTCCTAAAAAAGAAAGGAAAAAAGGAACTACTTAATACATGACTTCTCTACTTGCTTTTATGGACCATTCTTCTTCTTTACTTGTTAGCTTGGGATTTGGCAAAGGAGTCAACTCATACTTAACATACTCTAGTAAGCAAGGCAGGAAGGCCTATATTACTAAAAAAAAGCACTTATCCAGCATAGGAGTCCCCCAGCAGTCAATTATGTATAAGCTTCTGTGCCATCTATCTTAAGTTTCACATAATGCTCAGGCAGTGTAAGCCATATTCTATCTATTACTTAATTATATTATATCCTTGCAGACTTTGCGTGTGCTCTATGTTGCAGCACTGGCTATACTCCCTCCCTTTCCAAAGAGAGTTCTTGCTCTCTTCTCTTATAGTATATAAATAATAATGTGTCCTCTCCTCGTACTCTCCTCAGGCTCTCTTTACTAGCGGACAGAAAGACTCTTGCTTGGTTTCCCTCCTTGGTATAATATGGGATGGATTCAGCTACCCTACTAGCTATTGTATGGGCTTAATTCCCGTACCCGAGGCGATCACTGATTGCTTCACTTGACAAAGTAGTTATTCTTTCAGTGCCTAGGAGGCCATGTTGGACAGCAAGTAGGTGCGTAGTTTACAAAGAAAAGCCACCGGAGGCAATATTAGTACGCGAGCAAGCGAAGCGATCTGAATTCTTCTTCACGATTTACTTGTTATTTGACTGAAGTTGTTCCCCTCTAAATAACCTAATTTTCTGCCTTTTGTGCCGGGCCTTATCCATCAGACAAGTTGTCCTCATTCCCCTCACGGAGTGGCAGAAAGGAAGAACCCTCATCTCTTGGACTAAACTCGTACTTTGCGAGAGGCAATACGCAATTAAGGAGTAGGAATTCCGATCGGACTTGCTTCTGGGATGGGAGTAGGTCCAGCCGAGAGGGCCATAGGAGTGGTCCGGACGAGCTTACTCTTAGCCATTGGAAGTAGTTGCTGATGGAAAAGTAAGAGTTGCTTAGGTTTAGTGTTAACTATTATGTTTTACTCTAAGTTTAAATTCAATCTTTAGAAATCACAACTAGAGGGTTAGTACTTGGATCGAACTCTCGGCTTTGGGGCATTTTTTCTACCTTGGGTGACCTAAGGAGAGAGAGGGATCATCAGTCTGAGCTATGGTTCCTGCATCGAAAGGATTCAAATAACGTACCAGAATATGTACAGAGGCATCTTCTTTATCTCTCTATATGGGAAGAATTACGGTCAAGGACTTACCTTTTCTTTCTGAACTCATTCTTTTCTTCCCCAGTACTGTGCATTGGATCAATTAGAACAACAAATGTGCTTCATCTTTTGTAGGTTCTGGGATTGCTATTCTATTTGAAAGAGGATGGAACGTTGGACATACGAGTGCCCTTCGAGCGATGGAGGAACCGCCTACACATCCCCACCTTAATAGCTCAATTGCAAAAGGAAGAAAAAGAAATCAATCTGACTAACCTCTCTCTCAGCAACATATCAGCTTTCTAGCATGCATATTTGAGAGTTACATTGCAGGAGAAAAGATCAGCTATACTTTTGTTGTTTGAATAAAAAAACAATTAGCCACACTTGTTTGAATCCTTTTGTATCAACCCATAATTTAGCATCAGGATCCATGACAGGCGGGCCGTATCATGGTTGCTATTCTTTAAATATACCAATAGCAAAACAGAAACCTATCATGCATTCAATCTTTCATCTTTATATTCTATATCTGCTTGTTTCGAGTCCTTCTTTTACTTTATCCTTCCTTTCTTTTTAGTCAAGATGTGCTGTAAGGATCAAGAGTGTACCTTATGTGTTTTAAATTCTGCTTCGCTTTCATCAGCCTTATTATGGGTTTGCCTGGGCGCTTCCTTATATTAGATTCTCTATACTCCCCTCCCTTTCTGATTATTCTATTTAATGCAAGAGTAAGGATAGACGTCTTATTCTTCAGTGTTGAGATAGAATGACTGTAGACCCTCTTCTCTCTTTTAGTTAGCCTTACTTATTTATTCCAATTCCTAATCTATAAAGCAAAGCCCTTTTTGCGCCGCAAGGCTATCTCCAACGTATCAAATTATCACTTCTAGGAGTAATATGCCAGTAACTATAGAGGACTTTATTCTTAAGAGGACTTTATTCTTATTCTAAATAGGCATAGGTCCGGTGCAAGTGTCCTTATATACATGTATATGTCGGTTAAACACTGCCCAAATACAGGTCAAAGCAAAGTATGGTATCCGAAGCTATCAGCTTCTCGCTTTGCCTTCACCCAAAAGGTTCTATCTCAACTCCGATATTCTTCCCTCTCCGGCTAACTACTCCTCAATGCCAGAGAGGAGGAATGCGATGCTGTGTCGAAGAAACGTCATAAACTACAGTATCCAGCGAAAGAAGAGACTGACTGATACCTATTAAGGGCGTCAGGAAAGACCGAGTCAACTGGGAAACAGGACCTGCCAAAGCGCCCTACCGAGATCGGACTCGAGGGAGGGTAAGACCGGAACGAGGGATAGCTTGCCAATAGATATAGAAAACGGGTATCCTGCTGGTTTTGAATTGAGAGTACGCTATGACCCTTGGAATCGCTGGATGGCAGGGAGTGGGACGGGTTAGAGATGCAAGGTAGGTAAGTAAAGAGTTGTCGGGTTATGGCAGCTATATCTCAGATCAGAATGGTGTGGAATCTATAAGGTAACTAGGCTTAGGGGAGTCCAATAGGGACATAACTAGTTGCTAAGCCCTGTCAGTCCTGTATGTATGGTATGTCCAGTAAGGCTATTGAAGAAAAGCACTGGGTTCCTGTAGAGGAAGACTGTCTTCGGGGAAGAGAGGGTTTCTCTGGGATAAAGAGGAGGCGAGGGAGAGTGACTAGTACAAGCAACTTATATCGATCGGTGTGCCCGTCTCTGAACAAGATCTTGGACTTCTTCTCGTAACAGAACCAGCTTGGAATATTACAGACTTCTTCTTCGCTTCGCGCCTCTATGCTAACACCTCGCAACGAGAAAAAGTAGGGAATGGGAAAGAAAAGTAGGTCACTCTCTATGCAGGTAAGAGTAAGAGGGCAAGTCTAAGCAAACCGTATATAAATATGTAGGAGTCTTCTCCGGTATAATAGAGAGGCGCGTAGCGTAGATCTGTGGAAAACTCAAATAGTATTTAAGTAAACAAAGGATAGCAGTAGTGAAAGCAGGTGTCATGACTTTATGTCTTCTCTTCGGGTCTCACTAACCTATAAGATGAGGAAATGGAGTTTCATAAGAATACTCGTTTTTGCACATCCTTCCTGTTCTCACCTCCACGGTCTGCAGGTAGGACACCATCGTATCCAGCCAAGAAGGCTTAGGTAGGGTCAAACTCCATTATGTTTGCATGGATATAAGAAAGCTGCATGATGATTTTCTAGTAAGTCAAAATCTGACCAATAAAAGAGGCTCGCATGGCTGTTGTCTGTGCTGTTCACATGCTCCATCTCAAATCTGCATAGATTAAGAAGCTGATCTAGCAACTTTCCTATGGAAAGAATTATTAGTGAGAAAGAATAACCAGGACTTTTTCTAGAAATACCAGAGCTTTGAGGATCATACCGGTTGAAATAATAGGTGCCTACTAAAATGGGTAGTTTTTTTCTCGGCCCTTCTCAGCATATAGATCAACAAGTTCGAGTACTGATGTCAGAATTGTCTTTCCTTACGGTTAACTTCATTTTATCACTTCTCTTTAGATTCGATTCTTCGGTTTTCTGGGGAAAGTAATTCATTGATGTAGCCGACTTTCTAACTGACACGTACTTACTTATTTCTATCTCCCTAAAAGAAATCTGCTGCTTGAGATTAAGGAAGCCTCTCTTTTTAGACTAGTCAACCTATGCACGCCTTTTCCAATATGCTAGAGCAGGCGATTGTTCAAGGGTAAGTTACTTCCTCCTTTATGCAGATGAAATACTTGCTTAAGCGTGAGGCTTAGCAAAAGTGCTTTGACACAGTAGGAAAGGTCAGTACTTATCTTTGAAGAAAGACCTAGGCCTTATGATCGATCCTATGGTAAGATGTTTTCCCTTACTTAATTAATAAGCAGCCATAGCCATTAATAAGCAGCCATAGCCCGTGCTAGGAAGACTTTCATTATAAGAATTCTAGCAGTCGGACTTTGAAACAGAAAAAGCCTTAGGAATGGAAACCCTAGGCCCAGCCTGACAAGGCTAGAGAGAAAAAGCAATAGCAAGAGATCAGCGAACGAAGCGGAGAATGATCACAATTAGGTCGATCCTACCATAGCCGAGTCTACATCCAGGACCTGACACGATGAAAAATAAGATTCTTTCTAAAAGAGCTAAGAAAAGGAGTACGAGGACTAGCTCAACGTATACCCGCACGAAAGACTTGAAAGAGCTCACGCGTATTATGCCTACCTTGGCTACTGGTGAAGATGGAGTCGTAAATTCACTTAACCAAAGCCATACCTGATTGCCTACGAAGGTCTTAAGTCTCCGCATGCCCAACACCTACCCCTACCTCTATCCTTAACAAGGTCGGGATATCCACGCATAATACTCAAAAAAGAAATAGATTAATGATTTGGATGGCAAGGCGGATGTACTAGTCAAGATATATCTGTCCTTCTTTTCCATCTTAAAAATAAGACTTCTGGCGAAAAGAGTGGAGTTGACTACCCTTGCTTAATAACTAGTTGCGACAACAAGCAGCAAAACAAAGACCTTCCTCTCAGGGCTTTGTAGGAGGTATCTTCATTATCAATACTTCTCCTGACATCTCAAGGTAACCTGAAAATAGACATCCCTGTAGGAAGAGAACATCAAACTGATTGAATGAAAGAACCCCCACAAGTGAATCTTGATTCTTGAATTAGAAGATCAGCTAAGCCTTATTTGGTCACTTCAGGTACAAGCATTCATAGTCATTATGGGAAATTCTTTTCTAAAGGAGATGTGTATTAGTTAAGTTCCTTTTCTATATGGAAAATGGAGGTCTAGCCACAAAAGGTCTTCCTCAAGTAGAATTATAGTGCCTTCGATTGATTTAATATGATGGGTTGAAGGTTGGAACGAATGTATACCACTTGGAGTACCCTGGGTTTTCTTTATTGGAGCTGAGCTAACCATAGCCCAAAGTAGTATTTCTTTGGTTAAGAAGAAGATCCTAAAGGTTTCTCGATACCAGGGAGTACAGATCCATAATAGACAAATCGAGATTATTGTGCGTCAAGTAACATCAAAAGTGTTGGTTTCAGAAGATGGAATGTATCATGTTTTTGGAACTAGAGAATTCATTGGATTACTACGAGCGGAAGGGGCAGGACGTGCTTATGACGAATCAATATTTTACAGGAATGTGGGACAAGAGCTTCTCTTAATACTCCAACCGAAGCAAGAAGTTTTCATCAAGAAAGGGCTCGAGAAAGCAGCTCTACACGGTCCGTATTGGTTGGTAGGCCTGAAAGAAAACGTTGTTGTATAAAGGATTAGTGGTATCCGATTGCAAAAAGTATGTGCATCCAAACAACTTGAATGGCGAAAACCTATTATAGTTAGAAATAAGAGATATTATGTTATACTATAATAAAAGAAATGATTCTGATGTGAGATGAGACAATTTCTGATTCTGATGAAACAACCATCTTTTATGCAATTTCATGATTCTTAACTGAGAGTTCCCGTTCTTCCTTTAACTATCTTTCTTTTTTCACTAAAGGTTATGAATGTTTTAATAGATCGAGTCAGAATAAATCAAATCACTAATTCAAAAAAGTTTTTCAGGTTTGTGTCGTATATCAATTACCGGCAGAAGGTTCTATCGGAACAATTAGTTATTTCAAAGTAACTCGTAGATTTATTTTGGCAATAGGAGAATGAAAAAAAGATCTGGGATTGAAAGAAACAGATGGTTGAAGTCAGAGTTCATTTAGGTCATAGTGAAAAAAGAAGGAATCCTAGAATAACTCCTTACATCTTTACAGCAAAGGGCAAACACAAACGTAAAGGTATAAAGATGACCCATCTCGCCCGCTCGTTATCAGAAGCTTGTGATTTACTTTTTCATGCAGCAAGTCAAGGAAAAAACATCTTAATGATACCTTCCCAGAAAGAGCAGCTCAGTAGCGTTAGCTGCAATAAGGGCTCGGTGTCATTCTTTGAATACAAAAAGGGGTGGTATGTTATGGGTGGTCATTAGGCAAACAAAACTTCGTAAGTTAAGGTACTTAAAAGTCTAAAAAAAATAGGGCAAATTCCACTCTTCTCTTCGCAGCTGCAATCTTGAAGAAGAGAAAATTATCTACTTTGCAAACATACCTCGGTGGAATCAAATATATGTGAGGGTTACCTGATATTGTGCTCATCATTGATCAGCAAAAATAATATATAGCTCTTCAAGAATGTCTTATTTTAGCCATTCCAACTATGATACAACAAATGGTGATCCGGATCCCGCAGCTATTCTCATTCCAGCCAATGATAACGATAAAGTTTCAATTCGATGGATGAAAAGGAAATGGTTTGATTAATTAATAAATGGAACCATAGGCAAGCACCCACTCAACTAGATGCTAAACATTTCATTGCATTTTCTTGAACGAACTTTGAAAAGCCAAATTGTTAGTTCACTAGTATAATTATTCTTATAATTGAAACCACTTGATGATGAACGAGAAGTAGCTCGACCGTAAAGGAACCCTGATGAACGGATTGAGCGAGCGCCAGCGGGGAAAGACGCAATGTCGGACTAGGCTACCTTCTACTGGACCTTTAATAGCTCTTTATGTTCTATAAACCTTGAAAAGAAAGAATCCAGCACTGTCCTTCCCAGGAGAAAACTCTTGTCTTTCACTTGCGTGCCTTTTCACTAGTATTCTTCCCCAATAGCTTTAAAAGGAGGGGATCGGTCGTTTACTTGACTTCTGTTCTGAAACGTTGATAGCGAGAGAAAGATACTCTTTTCTTTTCATAAGCAAGACTCACTAGTAGTTCCAAAGAGAGGAGCATCCGGCATAGGATGCAATCCTTGGTAAGGCTTTCTTTCTCCGTATGATCAGTTCTTTTTTGTATGATCAGTTCTTTTTTCACATGTAGGTTCTTCCGCAGCAAAGAAGGTATGCTCGGTCGGCTTGCGCTCTTACTTGGAAGTGGTCTCAGTAGCGAAGTCAATAAAGAGGGTAGTCCTCCTAGCTAGGAAGTCGTTGATGAATCAACCGATTTGTTTTTACTACGTATCATTAAGAATTCGAATACTAGGGCAAGTTACGTCAAGTAGGGAAGATACCCAAGGCCCATATGAGGCGCTTGAAGAAGTGATCCATTAAGGCTTGGGACTAAGCAAAGCAGAATAGGAAATAGTAGTTGGATAGCTTTTCCTTGGGGTGTTTCCCGCAAAATACGCTTTAATGCTTGCCAGTGCAAATCTCGTGGGTGTTGCATGAACTGACATGCTAGGTTTACTGCATATGAGATATCAGGTCTTGTAAAAGTTAAGTACTGTAGAGCACCGACAATTTGGCGATAGGGAGTCGGATCAGCGAGAAGCGAACCAAGATTAGAAGAGAGTTGTGAGTTGGGTGCTACCGGTGTTGAAACCGGCTTGCAATCAGCCAGGAGTGCTCAGTTTGATAAGTAGATACTTTTCAAGGAAGATAGCCTGAGCGAGTCTTTTCGCGGAGCTATTGTGCCGAACGCTGGCTTTCAACTTCCCGTAAGTAAGGAGAAAGATTCTAACGTTGATCGAGGGAGCAAAAGGGAATCTAAAGGGTTAAATACGCGTCTGTCTCATTAGAACCCCGTAAACGCTCCGCTTAGTCGACAACAAGAGAATCGAAGCATCCTCCTATTCCTTATGTTTCAAGAGTTCCCGAGATATGCAAGTTGGGCACTTGTTTTTAATAATGCCAATGGGCATTCGAATCCCTGAGAGAGAGCTAATAGGAAGGAAGATGGCTCTGGATTCACTAGGCTTTCGCTGGCTAGAAGCTTCGAGAGAAAGTAAAAGAGATGATGTGGTTGAAAAGGTGGTAACTGTGGATAGCGCCAAGTAAGCTAATCCTAAATGTCCAGCCACGCCAAACCGAACTCTTATCACATTATTTGTAGGCTTTGCTATTCTTACTCCTCTGTGACCTTCATCAATCACGAGGCACAGAAAGAGTTCGCGTGATATGGGTTGGTAAAGTAATTGGCAGCAGAACAAAAGCGTAGACTCTTTTTTTATGGTATGATTTACGACTTTCTTTCTTTAAATAAGTCAATTTCCCACGGTCGAGTCTTGTCCGCCAAGAATCGAAAACATGCTAGCGTTAACCCTGCTACCAGGCCTAGCTACCACAGAAAGGAAGGGAAAGCGAAGCACAGAGTAAAGTAAAGCATAGCTTTCTACTAGACAAGTACATGCGCCGGAAAACTTCTTATAGAAAGTCAACCATTGATGTACTACTAATCTACTACTGCTAACGTATGATTATATTATTTCATGCAATAGCAATGACGGGTATGCAGGCTAGAGCTTAAATAATGAGGGATTGGCGAAAGGAACCGATGCCACATGGATATGCGAGAATCTCAGAGCATCCTTAGTTACGCATTTGGAGTGGCAGTGATACGTTTACTGATCATATCTATTTGTGGAAAGGAAAGTCTAAAATAGATGGGAGTTGCCTTTGATGAGGATTCGGAAATAGCAGCAGAAGTTGGCCTGTGTAGTTGCCTTCTTCTCTAGGTTGCTTGCTTTCTTCCACTTGAGCTACTTGATCGGAAAGTACTGTTCAGAGGACTTTATCCAGCTTGCGTACTCGGGCTGTGTTCATTTCCACTTGTTACTGGATTCTGACCGCTTTCTTTAACTTACCTTTCATTCAGCCGAATGCCCGGGATTCGATTCCTAAAAAAAGCCAAAGCAATTTAGCTTCTTCATGTGCAGCTGTAGTCTCTAGCTAGCATCCTTTCTCTTACAAAGAACTACTGATCTACGTATTGATTGTGCCAGGAGATACGATTGTATGTTTTGACCTTTCTTGCCACCCAACGCAATTCAAGCCATATCCTGTGCCATTCCCTATTTCATTCCCATTTACTATTCGTTATCATTACTTTTACAAAGCAAAAGACAGGAAGGAAAAGAGCCAATGAGCCTGCCTATCTTAATCTCAATATTGGAATTCATCATATATAGCGTAGTCGCAAAGCTTTCTTTTGTGAGCTTACCTTATTCCTTAGGCTTAGGCAGCTTAAGGGTACCTACATCGAGTGGCTTTAGTGCTGTTGCCAGGCCAATATTGAGTAAGGCCTAACTCGTGACCTAGACCTTGCTCTAGTTATATTAACCATAATTGGATTCTATATCCAGGGCAAGAATATGATCAATTCGAATTAGGCCGAGTCAAGAGAGTTATATGGATACCTACCTGCGAAGGAATTAGCTCTATCGTTGAATCGAAAAATAAGATACTACCGAAGTCCCTCTATTTTATCTTAGCATGCTGACTTCAAAGAAGCTTCTTTCAAATACTAAATCAATGCGTAGACTATTCTACAGCGGGGTGGGTATACTTATCTGAGGGTTCTAGGGGTCGGTACAAAGCATAAATGAAATGAAACTTATAGCCTAGGCTTTTTTTCTAGTTAAGGTCTTGCTCTCCTTTTGGTAACGTATTGAGTTCTTAAATTCAGGTATGATCCGCACCTAAGAGTCACCGATAGGCTAATTAAGCCTAGTAGCCGCCAAAAATACTTCGCTAAGGTTCAACCGTTTCGCTACGGTTTTCTTCCAATTTCTTCTAAGGAATCAAATAAAAGAAAGAAAATAAAGGCCTTATAAGCGAAGGCACCTTTCTCTGTATGGAAAAAGGAAGAAGATGCTGCTTCGGCTTCCGTTTCTAGCTCTGCTTGAGCTGCTTCGTCTGTTTCTCTTGATGTGGATGATCAATTCAATTTAAGTATACGCATATCTATACTGAACATCTGGATTGGATTTCTGATCGGATAGGAAACCGAGGAAGCTGGAGCTCGTCTCTGATAGCGCTAATAATTCGTATTTCATTTATCGTAGGTTCGCTAATGCGTAGGAGCAGATGTCCTTTCTACGGAGCCTAGCATTGGTAGTGGTACTTCCGCTAGATACGAGAAATCCTCTCTTCTATTACTTCACAACTAGTGGATAGGTCCCGCCTTAGACAGCCCCCTTTCTTTCGGGGAAGTACTTATTTACGTAGCCTTTCATGCCCATGCCATTGCTTTCCCTTCGCTGTTGTCCTCGAAAGCCTATCTCAAACCTATCACTTCGTTCCAGAAAAAGATGGATTGTTTTGCGAAAGAATCTTTGGACCCATAAAAAGCGGAATTTGTGCTTGTGGAAATGGGGAGCAAGTACTCAGCAGAGATATCTACAGGCTCGGTCATCGCTTTGACTTCTTCCGAATGCTTTCGTGCTATTTTACAACTGTTGGGTTTTATATTAGCTCAATGGTAACGTATATAGGGCAGTAGCATGCATTATATTTGTTACTGTACAGTTGGCTGTCATGCATATTTTCTCATGTTCTTGTCTTAATGTTGTGCAGATGGTTGTCATAATAGTGTCTGTTTTCTTGTACGGAAGACTTTACTTAGCATTAAGTGGACTTGAGTTTGCAATTATGAAGCAAGCACGGATGAGAGGGAAAAATTCAAGCGGCTATATTACGAGTTCCAGTGGGTTGTCTTAAAAAGAATGGTTTAGCTGAATTCAGGAGAATTCTGTCTTTTGCACATGAGCGAATCGAGAGAATCTCTTGGTTTTTTATCTACCGATTAAAGGTTTCCGGGCACTGAAAAGATAGTGATTCGGGAGTAAAATCCCCAACAGACATAGGGGTGGTATCCGTGGCATAAAACCCTTTCAACATGCTCCTTTCTTCTTTATCTCCTGGCAATGAAAGGCAGGCGGTGCCTTCGTCTCGTTCAATACGGAAGTCTTCGGCTCAGCACCCTGCTCTCTGAAATCGAAACCCCACTTGGGCATCCTGAATAGAACTCCCCCTCTATCACCCAAGGTTGGTTTTTAGCAAGCTAAACCGCATCTCTAACACACCTCTTTGTAGGGCGGTTATGAAAAAAGAATTTGGAGAAAGAACAAACAGAAACGAAAGCACATTGAAAACTCAAAGGTTAAGGGTCTTGAATAAATTTCAGGACAGAGTCAGCTTACTAGGTCGGAAATTCATTTCCTATAGAAAAATAAGCTCTGGTACAGGTTATGACCGTGCTATCAATATAGAAGAACTGATGGATTTTCTCGAAGGGGATGAGTCGTACAATCCACTAGTGGACAATACGCTTACTTTACTTAGTAAGACACAGTGCGATAGAGTATTCAAGGATGAATATCGGGTCTTACCAGCCATGCAATATACCAGGGATACAGCCTTCAGTTACTACGTTAGCGTCTACACTACGCATAATCTTAATGATTTGCTATTATCTAGCAAGGATATACAGTATCAAATAACATGCTGCGGTAAAACCCTGTTTAAGGGAGCTGAATATGAGAAAAAGTACTTCATGCATAATATGGCTATGAAAGCATGGGAAATGTTGAAAGAACACCGATCTCCTCATCCAATAAGATATCCTCTTGTAGAATGTTGTTTGCGCAATAATGAAGGGAAATCACAAGAAGATTTCAAAAAAGAATGGGAAAAGAGGACACAACTGGAACAGGCACTCACGCAAGCTCCTAGAATCTATCTAGATATGGTTGTTACAACACCTGATCGAAACATGCGATTTCTTTTCAAAATCGTAGAAGGAATTAAGTGCGATATTTGGTGGTATTTCGTAGAGGATAAGGAACCAGGGGTTATGAGCAATCATCCATCGTGTTTAGGTAGTCTACCCTACAAACACTTATTTGAGTACGGGGATAGTGAAAATCCCACAAGTATCCAATTACGGATGTACCGTAATGAGGATATCGATATAGGTGAAGTCCGTCGGCTATGTAATCTATATAATAGATCAATATGGTACAATACCACCATTGTGAAAACTTTCAAAGAAGTGGTTGATAACATGTCAGTTAATGATATGAGTGGGATGTCTTTCAAAGACTGTCTCAATGTTAGTAACGCTATGACAACAAAAATCGAAAGAGGTACGTTGGTTGGAGTTGGAAATGTATGTGATGAGGATTTGCATGATCAAATCCAGTTTGGACTAACTTTCTGTTGGCTGATGATATCTGGAGTTGAGGAATTAGTGGAATGAAGATTCCACCAATCTAGATCCTGGCCAAATAGTGCATAGGTGCGCACAGAGATAGAGAATGCGGAGACGGAGGGAGTTGATGGTGTACTAACTTTCCATTCGTATGCGAAACCCATAACCTGGAGAAAGAAAGGGATAGTAGCATGCCAGAAGAAAGGAAGAGAGCCATGACTTTATAGAAGCATCTGTAAGAAAGAAAAATCAGACAATAACCAGGCACAGGAACTGAATTAAAAAGCACTCGGAACACTCGCATGAGCCAGTCAGAACGGTATATCATAACCTAACCTAACAACTATATTTAATTAAAAGACTTTTATTTCGGAACTACACGGAACAACACGGAAGGTACCGGAAGACAGGGCGAACTAGCACATGATATTTCAATCTATCAAGCAAACAATTAAGGCAGGCCCTCGGTCAATCAATCAGTTTTAACTCCGATACAAGACTTAACTGACTTGACTGCTTGCTTAGTCCATCCATCGGTGACATCACCGGAGCACGCTAGCGCTCTTCTCTCAGCTCTAGGACCCAGTCCCAAGCCCCCATTCCTTACTACAAGATAATCCATTCCCTGCTAATTGCTCATAAAGAGTCAACACGTATAAGGAAGGAATCTACTATCGGCGCTTGCTTTTGTAAATGATCCATCCACGTTGCAAATAGCATTTCCTATGTATTTAAGACCAGTGGTATCTTTCAAGAAATCTGCAAACAAAGAGATCAAATGTCACGCTTCGCGCCTGCCTGCTCTCTTACCGATGAACTAGACATCGGCGACTACTCAAAGGAACTAACTCCTAATAAAAGGACGGAAGTGTGGGCAGATCTCAACATTGAACTGTAGCGTCTCAGTCTCGTTACACATCCGTGGATCCTGATCCTTGGGTGAATAAATAGGTGATACAACACAAACAGGCTTAAAAAATCAATAAAAGTAGGCTGCTTCGCCGTGGACCTAGAGGTTTCTTCGAGGGAAACTCTTTCAACGAAAACTTGGTAAAGTAAAGCTACCTCCAACCAAACAAACATAGTGGAATCGGCTAGCTCAGGCTATCGTCGGTCTGTATAATTATGTCGGGCTGGCTGGAACAGTTACTTCCGCAGGCTTGGTAACCCCCGAGACGACAGCTGAATATCCAATAAAATGTCCCGCTCGACCTGCTTTTCTGGCTGAAGATTCTCACTGAGCTGACCTTCCTGCCTTCGGAACAGAAGAAGATCCAAGAGAAATACCCCGAGACATACTGGATGCGTAAGCAAAATCATCGGATTAGTCATAGTAATCAAGAGTCAGCTAACTTGTAAGCTCTTCAAATCAGTCTATATGTCACTTGTGTACGGTCAAACCGAATATAGCGCAAGATCTTATATTAAGAATGCGCTCGACCTCACTATTTTCACAAAAAGTGATGCGGCAAAGTTGGCTAATGCTCTGTATCGCTTCTGGAAAGACAAGTACCCTGCGATAAATAACCTGATGTCATTAGTTAATGGGATTGGTTGGTTATCGTCTTTTAAACAACCCAGTTCGCTATCATGGTTCACATATAACAACAGTACAAGAAACCATAAAAAGCAATAAAGTTACTACGTCAGTATATAATAGTACATTGAAAAAGACTCACAGCATTCTTATTTCTATTCCAACCACTCAAAAAGACTCTGCTAAAGCAAAGCGCTCTACATTCGCTAATTATGTGCATAAGAAAGATGCTTCGATTGCTTCTTTCGTATTTTATATCACTCACATCATGGGTATTCCATTGTACTCAGTACATGATTGTTTCGTTGTACTAGATATATATGTTAGATATATATGTTAATGCTTTTCCGTCTCAGGCTCATCCAGAGCATCTTATTAATTGCTATATATTAAAGAATCTATTCCTTAGAGCACCAGTGGAAGAACTCAAACGCATATATACGTGGAGGCCCTCTAATGGTATTTTGGTTAGCTATGGCAATGCGATCCAAAAAGGTGTTCATCGTGCGCTAATATCTCCACCTGAACCTATACTATTAGCGTTCTTGACGAGTTGGGTTACACAACATCAAGCTTCCTGAGGGATGAAAATCCAGTGAAAAGGAAAACTGGCATAAGACTCTTCATGATGTTATAGGACATTACTACTCATACTGTGAAGCGATTGGTTTTCAAACAGTATTGTTCCAAATCCGCTATAGAAATGATATAAGGGTTTATAAAATCCTCAGAAGCTATAAATAGGGTTCCCTTGGGATGTAGCGGAATCCCTAAACTAAATAGCATCTTTCTTAAAAGGAATAAGAAGAACCATGATAATAATGCAGAAGAAGGGTTTAACCAATACCTCAAAAAGGATAGTCGATCTAATTGAAGTTAGGAAGCAAACCAGCTGTTTTATGGATAGTAAGCAAACCAGCAGTTTTATGGATCTAAGAGTGAGTTATAGGTATAATAAAAGAAGCTTTTCTGATTCAAGCAATCAAATGAACTCTATTAGGAATCAAATAGGCAATCAAATGAACTCTATAAAAGTAGTCTGGTATACGAAAATAAACAACTTGAAATTGATTATTACTAAATGGTATGTGGAAATGCTGAAGTTCTTTACTAGGTTGTTTCAGTTCTTTACTAGGTTATTGAATCGGTTAATAAACAGAATAAGGATTTGTTTGAAAGGGGGATATCGTTGGATGAATCGTAGAATCAGGAATCTATTTTTATCGATACGTAGGATATCAAAATATAGAGTACCACTATACTACGTATTAATAGTCAATATATTAAGTGTATCGGGTTGTTTCTATATTTGTATGTTGATTTTCATTGATATTTATCTGCAAAAACTGGGAGCAACCGAAACAATTCTAAATACGATCCAAAATCAAGGGATGAATGTTCATAATACACACTATATAGACGATCAAAATCACATATTTGTAGATAAAGTAGACTATATTAGTAATGAAATAGACTATATACATCCTCTAATTATAATTTGTTTGACGGTGTTAGTCGTAAACCTATGTTCGATTCGACCGTAGAAATGTTTCTATTGAAGAAATCAGACTCTAGTAAACAAAGAAACAATAATAGTGCTTTGCTTGCTTTATAGAAAGAAGAATAGTGCTTTGCTTTCACTCAATAATAAATAATATTCGTATCTCTCCCTTTTAAAGGAAGGCCAAAGCAAGCTTCCATCTGAATACGTGGATCCTTTCTTGCCAACAGATTCCCGCCTATAAAGCACTATTCTTACCTTACAACCTTAAGCTATATGCTTCTTACCCGCCTTGATCCTTTCCCCTCGCTCTGAACCTGTGTCTGCCCTTTACCCTGCAGCCTGGAGGGGAACTTAGACTGGCACTTTAGATGGCCGGGCACTCCTTATTTTCACTCCAAAAAGCTGGACAAGTAGTTGATCTCGGATAGCCTAACAAGTTTTTTTGCCCTCGAAAAGGGAGCTACTATCCCTGCTGGATTTCCAGAAAACGGAATGTACCTAGGGAACCCTATTGATCAGATCTGAGACTGAACCTAGTGATCTTTCTCCTGCTGGCAAGCATCGATACCTGTCTCCTAAGGAATTGATCTTATCTTTCATATACCAGGATAATAACCCCGAAGGACTGCAATTGGAAGGAATTAGCACTCACCATAAGCAACCGCAGAGAAGGAAAATGACTGGCCTTAGACGGAGGAAAGAAAGAGGTAAAGATACTAATAAAGGTTATGGATAGTGAATAACTACTTAGGAATAGGCAAATACTCCGGATAGATAGGCAAGAACTATTCCTTATCCATAGTCAAATACAGCTTACGCATAGTTTACTACATCTCCGAAAGAGAACAGAGATAACTACTTAGACTGGCGCTATCAACTACTTGAACTCTATTACAGTAAAAATGGAAGAAGTAACTACTTATGATTATGACATACCTCTTTCAGTAGCATCTACTACTTCTGATATTAGACTTTACTTGAGGCGGCAAAAGGGATTTAGGAAACTAAAGGATAGTTATTGACAGTATAATACTCTAGAAAGGGAATATGCGCGGAGAAAAGGGTTTTTCTTTCGCCCAAGGCTTTCCTTAGATGACTAACTTGACTTTTCTTACTTAGACACTGGTGAAACTGCCTTTCCTAAACCTGCTTTCCTAAGCTTTTTTGAGAAACTCTAACTAGTCTTTTTTTTCAAGGTATCTCCGTAAGGTATCCTATCTATTACTACTGGTATTGTAAGAACTGCTAAGCCCTTTAGATCTATATCTATCTTACTATCGAAAAGTGCTTCTACTCCTAATAAGCAAATTCGCTATTTTCGTATCATTCCTTCCATGCTCAAGGGCTATTGGGCATTCTCCTAACATAGGGTATTTAATACAATGATAGAAGTATTAGGATTAAGACTAAAAAGAATACCATTCATACCGAACTATCCTGAATAAGGTGGATTGGCTAAGGAGGCGGAAGTTCCCAGAGAATAGGTCCCGGTCAATCCCAATCCCTCATTCTGAGAATAGTGATAAAAGCAGTTACTTTATCGTCTAAATGTCGGAAAAATGGATCCTATCCTCCGAAAATTCCATAAGATAAAGCCTGCCAGTTGTAGTTCCCGGTGAATATGGATAGTAGTCTAATTCCCGGCCCGCATTGTCAACTTTGATTCTCGTAGCCCTTTTTCCAGATTGGATCCTCACTTTACTTTGGTCGTAGATAAAGAAGAGAACTTGTCGATTGGTCAAGCGATTCCAGATTCTTCTTCATTTGCAGCAGAGAAATAGCTGCCCAAAGGGGATCATTGAGCCGGTTACCGGTGGCTAAGAGCCTTTCCTTTTCCATACAAAAAAGCTTTCGTTGAGACAAAGCAGGCAGGGCAACTAAACCCAAGATGGAAGGAGTTCACCCCTTTCCTTTCTGTGTAGACGTCAGGATTATATAAATCCTTTTTTTTTATATAAATCATAGCCCTCGTGAGGGAATCAATCATGGGCAGATGAAGTCCCCGTGCTGCTTTTCAAAATAAGGAAGAAATGCGTACAGGAAGGATGGGCTCCGGGTCACTCTCTTCACTGATGCTTCGAAGCTTCCACCTTTAACTCGTCAAAGCAAACCTACTGAATGTTGAATCTCGATCGATGTCAGAAACCAACCGTAGAAAGAGAGGTCGATTGATATTACTTAAATAGGGGAGAAAATGCTAGCTATAACCTGGCAGAAGCCATTCACTCACTGACCCAGCTTTCTTGCTGCCTATAAGCTAACCTATTTGCTTCCCGATAATCCGTCCCTCTATCGAATAGAACCAAAGTAGTTAACCGATTAAGACTCTCGTGAAAAGAAGAAAGAAATATTTCTACCATTTTCTAACATGGATACTGATGCAAGCTCTAGAGAGTACTAATGAGCCCCTCTTGACTCTCCTTACTGAACAGGAAAGTGAAAGCTAGTCGAGATTCCGGATATAAGAGCTAGAAACAAACCCTAAGGGATGGAGTGAAAGATAGGCGGCGGGCTTCCCCCAAAGCAACGAAGCAGCCTCTACTGATATCTTTAGATAAGCTTTTTCGCTGCGCGCAGCGGGAAAGTCCTCTTTCGTATGGGTTGAAAATTCTGCTACGGAGCATCCAGCACCAACAGAGTAGATGCGGGTTGAAGGGTTTCCAACTTTGAAACATGGCAGCAGCAAGATACTTGGTGATTATCGGCCTAATTTCGGTGAGAACCCATTCACTGGTCATAAACACTAAGTGCTAGCTCCAGACGAACAGAGGAAGTAGCGATTTGCTTTAGCATCTGTATCCTATGGACTCTATGAAAGGAAAGGAATCAATACCCCAGAACTATAAGCGTCGCCTAGAACTCCAGACACCGACACGTAGTCTACACCCATTTTTTTCAAGAGATCAGCTATCCAACTACTGTTCGAGCTAATCAATGGCTATAGGCAACTCCGAACGATTCCTAACAGGGGGAATCTTGATTGACAAATCCCATCCAATAGGCGAGTCATCATTTCTCTTCTTGAACTGCGGGGCCCGAGGTAGACATGGCATAGATCGCCCAAGTCCTTTAGGCTTAGCAGCTGCCCTTCCTACTCCTGGCTTAGCGGAATCTTTTTATCCTTATCCTCATTCCATTGTTAGACCAGCCTGAAACGCCCGGGAGACAGTACGTAATCTCGAACCATCGATAGTTAACCCCGGGGTTTAACCATCGGACGATCCTTCGGTTGTACCCTCTTCTGTACCATCGGTTGAAGCATCGGCACACCCCTTTTTCACTGCGTCCCTTCGGCTTCCAATCGGTCTGCTTACTTTCAAAGATAGATAGGGGAGAATAGAAAGCTCCGCCCTGATGAAATTTACCTTGCGTGAGAGATATGGTTACTGTTTAGAAGGCAAAAGGAAGGGCATAGTCATGAGAGATGAAATGCTTATTTAAGATCCTCTTGTCAGAGATGATATTGTCTGATATGATATTAGCTCTGAAGAGAGTAGTGGTGAAAGTCTGCAGGGATTGTCGCTTCTCTTTAAGAATCCTCAAGAGGAAGATCCTTCTTTCTGCTCTCAGTCCTTTTACTATAAGAGCAGTAAGTGCCATAGATGAACAGCTAAGATATTTGACTCGATATCAGGAAGAACCTTATAGCTGCTATCATGTTGGGGAGAGTAGCGCACAAAGACATTTTACTTATGAGATTGGTGAATGTAGCTGTCAGGTCCTTCCAAACCATTTGACTAGGGTGAAGCTCAGTCCTTCTAGGAGGATCCCTGGCTGTCCTGGTTAGGGATAAGAGGCAAATAATACTCCACATGGTCTCTTTTCCATAAGAAGATAATTGTATCCTTTGATCATAAACCATTCTGGATGCATCTATACTTATTCGGCCTATGTCTGAGTTATCTGCTATTAGAAGAAGGCATTAGATCCAACATGGCTGAGAGATATGCTTAGGCGTGATCGGAGATGAGTTCAGATCTCTAACGAGAGAGATCGGCGAGTGGAATATTGATGATCTCGATGCATTCTCTGATAAAGCTAACAGTGCTAAGGAATCTCGTGATAACTTGAACCACTTAAGAGTTATCGCAGCTGGTACAGCAATAGTAGGCTGCATTGCTATGGTATAGATAAAAAGAATAGGAGAGTTCCAAATGAGTGAAAGACAGAGGAAGAGGAGATTCAAATAACAATCAATCTAACGGGAACGCGCTTAACTGAGGAAAGACCAAATAAAGCTTAAAAAGGGGTTAAAGATGGCCTATGGTAAAGAAAGTAAACTCCTAAGCACCGAAAACGAAGGCAACTAAGCAGATGAGCTACTAAACCGACTGGGAAGAAGAAGGTGAGACTCGAAAGAATCTCCTTCATACCCTCTTCTGAATGGACTGATAAGCGTACTGAAAGGTTTCATAGCATTCCTAACTGTCCCTGCTTTCTATGATGATAGAACCGATCCAATATGATTCTAGCCAAAGCCCGTTGGGAGAAATCAATCTTTTTGGCCTTCCCCTGCGGGCATCTCAGGTTCCCTTGCTTTTATCTTATAAAGAGTTGCATTACCCAATTGATTCACTTTATACGAAATGAAGCTAAGCAAGCGCATTAAGCAAAGCCACTGTCTAAGCACCCAGGGAGCATAAATATCTAATGTGAAGAAGCTGCTGGACGTCTATAACTTCGCGCCAGTCCTCTTTTCGGCACAAAAGGGACAGTACTAATAAGATTAAGTTGAAACTCTTACTTACGGAAGAACAGAGAGAGATGGACTCGGCTGTAAAAACTGCTCTAGTCATGCATGTGGCCAAGTCAAGTAGTCGATTATTCCTCGGAGCTAAGCGCAGGCCAAGCAGATCCTTCAATCAAAGATAGATAGCTCGGATAGATCGGGGAAAGAGCGAACGAAGAAGCAACGGAAAAAGAAGATTCAGGTCGGATAATTGCTAGATTGGACTTATTTCAATATTCAATTCAATGTCATTTCCTTTCAAAGTGAATAAAATACAACTGAATTCAGATGAGAATTCATGTGAGTGATGAAAAGAACTCTTCTACTTATTCGATCTATTGCAATCTAAAGAAATGGAAGCAGTACGGGATGGCTTCATACAAGAACTGGAGAGCAGACTAAAAGAATTGGAAAAGCGAGCATGGAGTGGCGGACTTTAGTGAAATCACTGAACTACCGATGAAAAATCTCGTAGAATGGTGAGAAGTTGAGTGAGGAAAATTGTCTTTTTCGGGGAATAGGCTGATTATTCAGCACCGGACAGGAGAAAGGGCAATTAAAGGGAAGGAAAGTTGGGACTTTCAAGCTCACATTAACCATTGGATCAATGGAATGCGAAACATAATTTCCAGTATTTTACAAAGCGGGCGGGTTTCGTTTCAATCGATTCGATTATTATTGGGATGGCTGTGGTTACTATACATGGATATGCCATCAGGACCGGATTAGAATATCTCCATTCTGAAAATAGAACATGATCAAATATGATGATTACTGGGTTTCATTACGACCAAGGCGCGCAGCGAGGAATAGAATGTTAGCACGAAGGTTTTCAGAACTTGAATCAGAAGCATGGAATGCAAGCTCTTCGCTTCGCGCCTGATTGTCCAGGAGCTCACAAGTTTTCCATTTCAGCTGAAGAATAGCTTACGCGGAACAATGTTTAGGAAAGGCCGGGCAACTTGGGGTGTCGACTGAGTCCCATCTCTTAAGGAAAAGGTAACATGCATAGAGATCTAAGTGAACGAGTTCACCCCGACTCCAGAAAGATAGGTCAAACTGTGGACTGAGGTTCAGTCAGGAATTTGCGTATAGAAAGGAGCAAGAAAACGTATGCGCTTTAGCAACAAAGCGCTCATCCCTTGTTCTTTCGCTTGGAAGCTCAATCCCCTCGCTTCTTCTTTCGCTTCTACGCTCGTGCTTTCAGCAAGTTCGTACCAGTCGTCAGTCAAGGAGGGAGCTCCAACCTCCGCGCCTAGCCGCAACCTAAACGCTGGTTCTATCCCGACCAAGCAAGGGGAACCCGGTGGGAAGAGGGAAAGAAAGATCAGGGGAAGAAGCGGGGTAGAGGAATTGGTCGACTCATCAGGCTCATGACCTGAAGACTGCAGGTTCGAATCCTGTCCCCGCCTAATCACGTCAGATACTTGTACGAGTCCTGATCACCTGGGTCAAAGAATCTATGTTCAAGTTGCCTGCCTAACAAATAGACGACTGCGTACTGTAGTTAGTCTGTTCCGTTGGTCCGATCCTACCATGGAAAGTGTTGCTGTGTCAAATCTAGATTGTGTGGGTGTTCAGTCACCCAATCTCCTCCTTTTTGGTTCTGGCTGGTTAGAGCAGAGGACTGAAAATCCTCTTTTGCTTAGCGCGTTGGACTCCAAATCCTAACAGAGTGGTTCGAATCCACCTCAGAACGAGAGCGAGCCTGAACGAAACCTAACGGAAGCTGCGCTTGACTGGGAAGACTGCTGCGCTCCCTGCGGGTAATAGCAAGAGAGTGAAGAACGAACGATCCTCAAAACTCAAAAGTCAGCAGTGAATGAGTCCGACTCGAGTTCGTGGGTCAAAGGCGAAAGGCAGATTCGGAAAGGATAGGATCCTCCTATCATGATGATTAAGGGAAGAGTGAATTGAAAGAGATAGAGATGGTTCTTTTGTTCGGGAGACAACCATTGTAGATTCCAGCCGAGAAGACCAGGAAAAGAGAAGGATAAAGAATGTCATATATCTCAGGAGCTAGATCACTTCCCGATGAACAAGTAAGAATTGCCTCAACAAAAATGGATGGAATTGGACCGAAAAAAGCCATTCAGCTTCGTTATCGATTAGGTATCAGTGGGAACATCAAGATTCATGAGTTAACTAAGTATCAGATCGACCAAATTGAACAAATGATAGCTCAAGATCATGTTGTTCATTGGGAATTGAAGAGGGGAGAACGAGCAGACATCGAACGATTAATTTCTATTTCTCGTTATCGTGGAATTCGTCATCAAGATGGATCGCCATTACGCGGTCAACGAACTCATACTAATGCAAGGACTGCTCGCAAGCAAATTCGGAAATGAAAGAAGGCTACCGAAAGAACAAGCAACGGATTGAGCGCTCATCCCTTGCGCCTGCGCATACGTTTTCTTGCTCCTTGGTACTTGTCATTTGAGGAAATGTTCAATAGTTCTTTTTTTCTTTTTCGTTCGATGTCTTGAACCGCTTACTAATCACGTATACGTATAGTAGGCCCCCTTCGCCACTCCACGTCTTGGTCTCGCTCACTTCGCCCGCCTATCGTATCGGTTCGGCTTCGTCCGTCAAGCGACAGCTTCACTATCGCTCATGACTGGTAGTTGTCTCTATGTAGTAGTCGGCCTTTGTTAAGCTTCGCCAGAAGCGACTAGTCGCTTCCCGAATGCCTCTTTCTTGTACTAATTAATGTGTATGGTCTAGTCTTTCCAATGCCTCTTTCCTTGCCGCCAACGCACGCTAGATGGAGAGTAAGCAAGCTACCTTGCTTGCATTCGTTAAACGGTAGCTTCCGCGCCCTTCCTGCCTGCAGAAATTGATGTGAATGATCGTGTCTTCGACATCAATTTCAGTCTGATTAGATATGTCATTGAAACAAATCTGTTTTGTCTTTGTTTTATTTTCGGATGATAAGGATGAGCCAGCCGATCCTAACATAATTTTGGAGGAGCCGGACGACGAAGCCTCAAAATCTGATAAGGATGTCTCCGACGCGACCGGACTGCAACTATATATTTTTTTTAGGGGTCAGGAGGGAAAAAAAAGATATGCTGTTTCCTATCAGTCCCAAGCGGATACCCCCCAGCTTCCACGGTCCGCTTACCGAGGAAGAGATGCGGGAGGACCCAGGGCCAGAGCAAGTTGGGTTGGGGTATAGAGCCGTAAGCGCGGTGGGGGAGACAGAGGATGTGCTCGTACGGTTCATAGTTGGGTATGATATTCTCGTGGATTGTTGGGAACGTCCTCTATATTCGAAATATGCCTTTCTAGGAGCATTACGATCTGCAGCTCAAATGGTCTCTTATGAAGTCTCTATTGGTCTTATTCTTATTGTGCGCCTTGTGAGCACGTTTGGATCCGCGAAGGCAATCGCTCGGATCTTCCCCTAACCCAACCCGGGAACGGACCGGAGGGAACCGCAGCATGAGGAATGTCCGCGTCTCGTCGCAAGGCTCGTTTTGAGTTTTGGGTCATAGGGCGGGCAGTGCAGTCCGGGGCACAAGGGTCCTGGTACTACCCAGGTGCGAAGAACCCCGGAGGTGACTGCAATGAGCAAAAATGTCACTCACCGGCCTAAACGACGAGCAAACACTCGAACGTGAGAGCAAGGGATCACCCAACGAATGGACGAGCTCCAAGGAGGGAGGAGAGAGGGAGGCAAGAACCATGCTTTCAGAGAAGTGGCGGTCCGAATCCACTCTGACAAAAGAAAATAACTGACTAAGCCGTGCCGTAAGGGGGGCTCCACACGGGACGGGGCCAAGGCCTTCATGTATGGGTGACAGATCGGCCATAGGAGTACTCCGGGATATACACCAGGGCAACTAATGTCGAGCATACGATGATGCCGCCCGTTTTCATTTCGTGAAAGTCCCCGGCAGAGGAAAGGGCTGTAGGTGATGGCGCGTTCTGCTTCTTAGGGCGATGAAATCGTTCCTATGGGATCGTGCGTGGCAGCTGGTATAGATGATGATGAAAGGCGGGCCGCTCGGGACCTATTCTCATAATAGGCAGCAAGCAAAGCTAAATAGGAAAGGGGGCGACGCTGCCTTTTTCGTCAAAATAAAAAGGGGTGGAATGTGGAGCTAATATGGCTGGCTACAAGTATAGCCAAAGAAAGATGAGACGAGACGGACTGTCAGAGGACGCAGCGGGACTACCAGGGGAAAGCCCGCCCCCGCTAGCTAACATAGATATCTATTCTCGGTGCGCATATTCGAGATTTAGAATCTCTTTCCGACCAGGCCAGGCCGAATCGGGCCACCACTTGGGATGGGAATGGCTCAGCCCACATGCATCATTTGATGAAAGCACTCCAGTCGCCTCCGATCAGTGGCTTGTCAACCACCGGACCGTAGCTCCTCACCAAATGCCCCTGCGTTGGGGCAACACAGCACATGACTAGTTCGCTCAAGGACCACACCCTCTCGAGAGCAGGATGCCGGCCGAGATGGAGCACCAACCTAGACTTTCCTTGGGCTTGCCTTGCCCCAACATCTAAATAAAGGGCGGGCGCCGAAAAGGAAGCAGTGACGCCTTTTCGACGAAAGCTTAGCTTGGTAGGCGCTGCTTACTCACCCTACTCCCTTAGACAATGCAATGCTCTGAACACGAAAGTTTGCAGTTCAGCCCTCTTCTCCCATGCAGAGTCGCAGGCAGCGCCTCGGATAAAAGCACGGACGAGCCACATGCAGGGAAACTTGCACGTGTGGTTCTGGCCGGGGACCCCGGTATACTGTACTAATATGTGTAGGTCCCTGTAATTCGAGTGAGATTGTCATGGCGCAAAAGCAGATATGGTCCGGTATTCCCTTGTTCCCCGTATTGGTTATGTTCCTTATTCCTCGTCTAGCAGAAACTAATCGAGCTCCGTCTGATCTCCCAGAAGCGGAAGCTGAATTAGTTGCAGGCTATAATGTAGAATATGCGCGGGATGCGATCCTTAATAGTTCACTGTTGGCGGAAGCCAATGTCTCGGGACTCATTCTGACTTAAACAAGGGGTGGGTCTTTACCAACTTCCAAATCCAAGATTTAGGGAAAAAAAGAGGGGCAGGGCACTCTTCATTCTTCATTCGAAACTCATGAAGAGGTTTTTGCCTTTTTATCAAAAAGGGGAGTTGGGTAAAGCAAACTCCCTCCTTGGACGAGCACGGGGCTTAGTCAAGTAGAACCGGGTTGCGCTGCTTGATGCTCCGATCGAAAACAAATCAGTGGGGCCATGCCGGTACGACGGAATATGCGTTAGAAAGGTCAATCCCTCCCCCCCTTTCTTTTTTTTAATGAAAAACCGGGCCGAACTTATAAAAAGCAGCCCACCCGCTTCCATAGAACAATATCGCGGCAACGTAGACCTAAGTGGATTTATTGGATCCTGGGGAACCATCACAAGTACGGCCGGCCTATAGAACGAGAATGCCGTGTCGTCCAGCGGAGCTTAGAAGAAGGTGACTCGGAGCCTAAGGAAGGTGACTCGCGCAGACAGCTGACTCCTTTTCAATAGAAAGGAATAGCCAAACCTACCCAGCTGGCTGGTCAATCTCAGTGATCTTATCGGCCGGCAAAGCGGAGACGGACGACCACGGTCCCGACCTTACCAGCACCGTAGGTTTACTAATCAATGAAGCCCCTCAACCTACTATCTTTTCTTACAAACTCAACCAAGCCTAACCAAACCCCATGCTCACGACATGTTCTTGATATTGATTGAGTTGGAGGGAGTCAGAGACTACCACGGAATCCTTCCATAGTCACCCCGGTGACCTTCGTCACCAAAGCGTCACGACAGTTTCAAAGACCCCTCATATAATCTCCAGTGGGGATCAGTCGGAGCACGTAGGAATGCCGACCACTACATAAGCCACGTCTGGCTGAGGCGAGCAGCAAGCGGGGGAGAGTCTTTTTAAGTACAAGAACGTTGGGGTGGGACGCTAGTACTTAAACTAGGGTTGCTTCTTAGCGCTAATCTTGCGTTTTCAGCAGTTAGTTGTAGCGCGCCTTCCCTCCTTCTCTCATTTCGGAAAGATTTGGCAGTATTTTCTTATGATGACCTGGTCGAGAGAGTACGAAACATCGGTGTAAAAGATTGAGTGGGATGGTTATAGTAAGGGGCGAACCAAGTGCTTGCGCGAAGAAGCGAATCAATCAGAATGGAGACAAGGAAAGGAGGAGAGGCGAAACTCAACTAAAATGGAAAAGGGAACTCGACCGACTATCATGAGCGAAGTGAGGGAATTCCTTCTGATTGGATCCCTTAGGAGAGAGACAGAAGGTATTATTAAATAGAATCAGATCTTTGACGATCCAGTATTAGCTAGTAAGTGTATGGACTCAGACTTTGATGACTCCCTAGTGGCCAGGGAAGCGTTAGCTTCACCCTTTGAACGTCTCATTTACTCTCTCTAGCTCTCGACTTTACGTATAGGAATTTCAGGTACATTGGTCGATGAAAGTGAACATCTATCTTATCTTACGCCACTTACTCTAGCTTTACTTTGTGGAAGACGTCCGATTGAATGATCTCCAGTGGGTTCTATTACCATGTGTACCCAGCCTGCTTCCTTCTTTTTTACCAGCCTCTCTGCTTCTGTCAGTATAGAGGAAACAATCCCTTGAGAGAAAAAAAGGCAAAAAAAAGATACCTAGCATGACACATCAGCTACGCCATCAGAGCCTGTCCACTTGCTAGTCAGGAAAAAGAACCGCTCCGTTCCGTGGGCTTCTTTCGCAGCTCTCTTCACGCTCGCTTTACGAGTGCAACCAAGTTCAATAAACTGTGAATGCTAATTCATAGACTATGCTGGTTTCTATCTAAGAGTCCTGTGAGACGCTTTCCTTCTCATACACATCTGAAGGAACGTTTGATCATCAGCATTAGAGAGCAGGTCCTTGAGAGAACGTTATCCAGCCACCATGGTCTGAGGTGAAATTGGTCCTGGTCCATAAAACGAAAGGTGCTGGGCAAGCGCAGAGAAGTCGTCTGAAGGGGAGTTCCATAGGAATGTTCAACTTCGATCAACCTTGGTCCCATGCCTAAAAAAGAAAGAAGGTAAAAAATAGGGGTGATATAATCCACTGCTCGCCTAAGAATGTACTGACGTAATCCCTACTATGGCTTCCCGAAGGATCCAGCAGCTAAGAGGGTCCGAGCCATAACGGATTGATGTGACCGTAGCGGCGACTGGAATCGATCTGAATGAGGCAGTTATGGGACTTATCTTATCTAACATAAAATATATATGGAGGAAGGATTCAAAAAAGGTGGGGGTCAAGGTGTATAATACGAGCTCCACTTTCAGGCAATGAGCTAGCTTAACCCTGATTGCTTAAGGTTTAATACAGTCATGTTGGATCTGCTACTAAGAAAGGAAGAGAAAGACTGATTGCGACAGCTCAACCGGATGAGACATCTCTTATTTACAGAACTGTGCCAACGTGTGCCTACATTGTTTGATTTACCAGTTCCGGGTATTGGATTTTAGAATAGAAAGAATGAAACTAGTACCAGCTTATCGCCAACCGTGCTTTCTACCAACTCCGCCAACCCCAGACGGGAATATTGATTTAGATTTATAGCCGCACCTGAGCCCGCAACTGCTGCCTCTACTCCGCCTACTTCTTGTGCCGACTTCGCCAGCCTCGCGGGGTACCGATTTCCTCCTGCTTTGTGTGCGTGCCATTGACTCCTTTAATGGGTCGAAACCTACTTAGTTCTTTTTTTTTTACAAAAACAGGCTAGTCAAGAAAAGAAGGATTTGTGTTTAGCAAGACAGAGAATTTAATAAGTAAAAAAAAAAGTGTGTACCCTTTACCGAAAAGCAAATATGACAGATAGGGTACGACATATTGCTTATTCCTGATTGATCTAGTTGACGACAGTTGACTTGTTGGACCGATTGTGGATTGGAATAGAAGTTTCTTATATACAGATATTCGTGTTTACTGATTTCGCATACTGGGAATGGAACTTGATGTAACCCATTGGAAACTCTCTTTGAGACTCATTATCTGTTATATACGACAGGCTAATTAAGTCTTTAAATTTAAGAAAGGAGTCTTTCCTTACTTCCTTACACAAAACTGTTATGTTGTTATGCTGCTCGTGCAATCAAAACTTAGAATAGAAGAAAAAGAGTTCCCTCGGGACCCATCCTCTTCTCCTTCGCTTGTGTGACTATCATGAGAAGAATTCCATTCCAAGAAGTAAAATAACAAGAAAAAGAACGAGGTCAAGATCTGTTGTTACCAGTACCGACGAAATGGAGAAAGTGTCCTCCGGGAACGCAATCTACTACATTAGTTGGTGTAGCCAAAGAAGAGGATATCCCCTTTTTTGACCTGACCCATTGGTCTTCAGACCAGACCCATACCATAGCTACAAACACTTTTGAGTCGGAGGAGACTGGCCAGATCGCCTTCTTGAGGCTCTCTGGGCTTATCGGACGTCAATCTGT
Organism: Cymbopogon citratus; assembly: GCA_031170775.1. NCBI lineage: Eukaryota > Viridiplantae > Streptophyta > Magnoliopsida > Poales > Poaceae > Cymbopogon > Cymbopogon citratus. Next base: position 29,289 of record DXKC01000002.1, read on the forward strand.
ATAGAGCCACTGGTCCCCTTCTCCTTAGTCGTTGGCATGGACGCCATTCTTCCCAGTGAACTCGACGATTCCTTCCCTGCGCCGTTCTGCTCGACGACGATATGACTGATAATCAGAAGCGAGAGGCTCTGCTCTCGAAACTTGACCTCCTCGATTCGATGGGAGAAAAAAAAAGGTTACGAGCGGCAGAGCACGCACAAGTCTATCAACGTCAACTCAGCCGCGCTTATGACTCATATAAATCAAAAAGATTTCCAACGCACAGCACCCTAAGGGTCAACTTAAGCCCCTTCCTTAAGGAAAGATCTTTTTTTTATTGTCATAGCGGTCAACCCCGGGAACGCGTACCGCCTTGCCAATGAACATGGGGATGAACTTCCTGAACCTTGGAATGACATGTACTTGAAAAAGTACTACGCCTGACCGGCTTCCCGGTAAGCCCTGAAAAATGTTTGGCCTATCTGATATTTGTGCGTAAACCATAAATCCAAATCGATTCTAGACTGTCTTCCAATCTACATGCTTGACTGAGTGAGGATGTGGCAGCTTTTGTTCACATCATATTCCATTAGATAGAAAGAGCTACAAAAGGTGTACCAGATAGATTCATATAGTAGGCTCAAATAGCGCTTTGACTGATATAGGTAAAAAATTTGCCAATTTACATCCAGGTCTTATCTACTTAGTTGTGGGCATTGCCCCCTGAAATAGAACTTTTCGGGTCCCCCCTGCTTTTGCTATGGGGCTGGCGGGTTCACTCCTTGCCATGAATAGGGCTGGCTCCTTCCCCGAGATAGATAGAAGCCAAGCCCACTACGCGGTGCGAACTCCTAAAGAAGAGACTGAACTTACTTTCTTTCTTGCTTGCTTGTTCCCTAGGATTATGATTCCTGGGGTTGTTGCTTGCTTGGTTTGTTTATGCTTAGCAGCGGTTCGTTCAAAATCAAAAAGGTAGAAGCCGCTCAGAAACGATGTTCTCTTGTCCCCTCGGGACAGCGCTTTCACTCCTTTCCTCTGAGCTAAACCTAGACCTCCCACTCCCACTCTCACATGTAGGCGGAGATGGAGACTCGTTCAAACTTAGTCTACTAAAGGATGGAACCTTTCGGTTCATTTCCTTAAGGTAGGACGCCCGAGAGCCTATCCCCCTATTTCAGTTCAGATTCAGTCCGCCCTTAGACCGGAGTCCTTGGGCACCCTATATACCCCCGAATGGACAGGTAGCCAACCTGGCGGGAGTCGGCGGCAGAAGTGCCTGCTTGGTACGGCTAAACACTTCTCTTTTCTTATTTTTTATCCACAATTCCTGGCTCCCTTTCTTAATTGGGTAGACTTGGGCCATTGTGCAATTACCATCCTTTGTGCGATCAGGCCCCACGGGAATCGCCTTGAAGATGTCCACCCCTTTCTTAGAAAAATGGAAAGAAAGGTGCTCAGCGACGACTGCCCCTTCTACCTTGACTTTTTTGCCACTCTGTCTCTTTGGAGCATCCGTTTCCTCATATTATCGATTCATAAAGGTCCATGAAAGGAAAGAAGACCGCTTTCCCTTGCTTCGCACCTCGTCATAGCCCTGAAAAGCTCACCCGGAGTTCTAGTTAGAGAATGGGGTATGATTCACTACTTGCCTACTGCTACCTGGGTCGTGAGATCGAAGAAGGTATACTATTAGACAAGGTTCATTCCAGCTTTGCTGCTCTTTTTCTTTTGATTCTTTCTGTTTCTGTTTACTTGAGCTAATTCTTTACTTGCTTTCGAGCTAACTTGGCTTGGTGCCGGGAATGGAATCACAGCAAGAGACAGGGCTAATGGTTGGTTCTGTCTACTATATTTAGTATGATTTTTGATATCTTCGACCTTAAGAGGCGGTTTACGAAAGAGAGAGAGCTCGTGGAAGACTTGAGAAATTGAAATATCTTTCCATTTTTTTTTCCATTTCTTCCTAACAGGAAACAAAAATGTCACTGTGCATAACACATCTAATTGGAAGTGGAATGAAGATAATGCGCTTTACTCTTTCATTTGTAGCTGGATTACCCCTTGGGTTGGGCTAACTTGAATCTGTTTTGTTTAGTTTTTCACTAACCTTGATTACTTATAAAATAAAATTCACATTCTTAAATCACTTTCTCTCCCGTACTGATCCTCCTTGCCTTTCCTTCCTTGTCCAGTAAGGTATGAAGCACTAGCTCAACCACAGCTACAGCTTCTTCTCGAGCAGCTCTTCCACTCATTTTATTAGCAATCAAACCTCTTCCCTGCTCTTGCACTGAGGTAAGCATTCAAATAGCAAAGCAAGGGAAAAAATATGGTATGTACTTTTTTAATCCACATACAGAGAAAGCGGATGTGCCCTTATTATCGCAGTTGCAAATAAAATATATAGCGCGTAGTTGCAAGGCTTTCTTTCGTGAGCTAGCTATGTTTGCTTCCTCTTTTCCTCTCTGTTCCGGATGTCAATTGAGTTTAACTAAAGGAATGGCTCCTTGAATGAGGCTAGCCAGTAAATAGAAATGGCCACGCCCATTGAAGCATATAAGGATACCAAAGATTGAAATCCTACAACCTACTTGACTACTTGAGAAGGGGTTTCCTACTTGGTTGCCTACTTGGGAATGGTATAGAAAGCCTGTCTTCCCCGAGAGTCTTCCTCTATAAAACAACAACAACATTAGTGGATATAGACTATGGTAAGGGACGTACTTCATCTCTGTTCTTACCCAAGGAAACCACTTTCTGGGTATCGATCGTAAGGGGCGGTATAGGAAAGGAATGGATCAATAGTAACTTCGCAGCAGGAAGAGTATGGCGCTCCGCGGTGGCGAGGTCTCGGAGAAGCAGCTGTTCGTGTGCAAGAGGGAGCAGTACGGAAGGAGGTAGTGCTGAGTGGAGCGTTTGAGAAAGTAATGGAGTATAGTGCTTACCACATGTTAGGTAACAACCCCTGGTTGGCTAGCAAGTAGGGAAAGAAAGACCTGTCGAATTAGCAATGGGAAAGATCCTCCTCTTAGCCCTCCCTTCACAAGCTTGACCTAATCTACCAAATTGGGAAGCATGCATCTAAACAATCAATTTCATACCCTTGCCAGAAGGATCCTGTGGAAATCGAAAATAATACAACCCCCACTCCTCTTTTAAGGCACCTTTGCTTTCATTTCACTTCGAGGGAAGACCTTACTTTTGTTCCAGCATTCGCTTAAGGATGAAAGGAAAGGATAGGAATAGGAATAGTCATATCGCTCGGGACTTCCGTTGGATAGCGTACGTTCGCCATTGATTCCTTTTTGAAAGGAAAAGAAAAGTTCTCAACCTTCCCTAAGCAAGTCGATCACACCAGATCAATAAAGTAGTCTTCCCTATGTGCGTGCAAAAGGATAATACTGTTCAACCAAGGTTGCTCTCCCTATAGTTCTTTTAAGAATCCGAGTTCAGGTCAAACCCCATCAAACTATGGATCCCTTCTATCTCTTCTTCCCGTTTCCTCAAACCAGTGCTTCTTAGTCCAACGGTTATTGCTATTCAACCAGCTCGTACTTCGTATCATACCGCCAGCCAAGCCAATTCCTATTTTAGAATTAGTTGCTGCTACATGACATCGTCAGTCGGGGCTAGTGCTTTTCTAAGAACCCCATGTCCGCTCCCCCGAGTGAAGGGTTGATTCAACCAAAGCAAGAAACAACCCTATCTTCTGAGTGAAGGGACAACCCAATCACTCCTAAGTACCAGAGCCATTCCTTTAGTTAAAGTCAATAGTAGCCTACCCTAGGGCGAAGAAAGATCTTCTGCGAAAGTCCGGGGTCTTCTTTCTATCCGATGCCGACCAGTCTTGTCAATAGAACTCAAGAACAGCTTGCATTGGTTGCATCTCAATCCAATTTTGATATTTGGCATAGACGATTAGGTCATCCTAATTTTTTTTACTTAAGTTCATTAGAGATAATCATGTTTTGTGTGAGCCTAGTAAAGAAATAAATGTTGGTATGTGCAATGCTTGTATGCAAGGCAAACATGTTCAACTTCCTTTTGGTGAATCTACTTAAAAATAGAAAACTCTTTAGGAGTGTTTTCACTCGGATGTTTGGCTCCCATTGAGTCTATCTCTGGCTTAAAATATTATGTTGCTTCTTTTTATTGACGATTTTCAAGATATGTTTGGGTTTATCCCATGAAACTGCAAAGTGAAGTCTTTTTCAAATTTTATCAATTCAAGGCGCGTAGCGGTCAGATAATATTTATTCAGATCCACTTTTTGGAAAAGAATATTTAAATTCAAGTTTGACGAAATTATTTGCTACATATGGAATGGAATTATATATCGTATATCGTGTCCTCACCTCAACAAAAGGGTATCGCTGAACGGAAGCATAAGAATATAGAAAACGTTATCCGCAGTCTTCTTGTGAAGAGTTCTGGAAGTTATTCTCTGAATATCTAGATGATGAGGATTATAACCCTAATGGAACTGAGTATAGTCTGCACTATTAAACTAGGCTAGATGGTTGGTTTAGGGTTTTTATTATCTTATGAGTAGGCTTTTCCTTTGAAAGCAGCTGATTCGGGAACAATTGCTCTAGCTTAAGAAGGTAATTGGGGCAGTAAAGTAAGAACTTCTCCCGTCGAGCTACCTGAGACTTTCTTGTTGCTTTCCACTGCTTCCTTCCATCATAGCTTCTTTTTTGGCCCCTCGTCTCGTATTGATGGATATCGCATGCTAGTGAGTAACCCTTTTTCATGATCGTGCGTTACGGCCCTTTACTGTTTTTTCATTGTTCCGGGCTTGCTTTTCTTTGAAGGCCGGCGAGGTATTTCAATCCGGACCGAGCCAATGAGAAAGTTGAATCTTCACCTTCTTTCCTATTTCCGTCTTTTTGGTGTATCTTGCTAGTAAGGCATATTGAATCGTATATGGACGAGTTGCACCCATCACCAGCCCGAATGCCTTTATCCGCCGTTGTTTCAGTGTTTAGGAATTAATCGTACATCCTTTGATGAAGATGAAACCTTTCGAGGAGAAGTAGGCAGAGCGGTACAATCAGGCTAGCCTGTCAGGGCCGTCTTTGGATTGACCAGCGTTGTATCTGATGAGAGGAGTCTCAGGCATGGTTTTGAATGAAAAAGAAAGAGATTCTATGGCATCTAAAGTGAAAGTCAGATGGAAAGTTACAATATAAGTTATTTTCGAAAGATAGGAAATGAGTTAAGAAAGCGTATTTCACTAGGATGCGATGAATGCATCAATTTGGCTTTCTACTTTGCATCTTTTCCCTTCTGGTCTCAGCCCAGGGTCTGAGTCAATGAACTAGTCTCGTACCCTGCTTATGACCAGCCAAAAACAGGTCCTATAGATGCCAACGTTCCGTCCTTTTAGCCTATTCCCTAGTCTATTATTTGGCTTATTTACCTATCTATTTACAAATAGAAGCGTGAGTGAAAAGCGCGTATGTATATTGCCTTTTTCGAGTACTCTCGTGTAGGAGAGCTTCCTTGCCTAGCCTAAGTTGATCACTTATCACAAGGAACGATTGCTTCCATTGGATTTACGCGGTGCTCCAAGGCTTTGAGAACATATCCCGAGTATAGAGTTTTGATAGAAAGTCGTATCAAAAATCATATAAAAAGAAAGAAGAGAAAGAACTGGGAGTTGGCGCCTACATAACAGGTAGCTTGCTTACCAAGCCGTCCTGGCAAGCTCCTACAGTTCTCTTATTATTCTTGACTTGACTTATTAATAAGAAAACTACTCACTAACAAAATGAAAGACGATCTAGAATCTACCCAAGAAGATAGAGAGTCCCACATACGAGAAAAGGTCACAAATGGAGTTGAACCAAGTAACATTGCAAAGGCATAATGATAGTAGGGTCGGGATATCCCCGCCCTCCGAACCGGACGTGAGGGTCTCCCCTCATCCGGCTCTCTGCAGGGGAATCTCCACTCACTGCTTCCCCTAATATCCTCCCTTTACCACATCATGGGGGTTTACAGGAGATCCCAGAGACTCGCTCGGAAAGGCTGCTATACCAAACATTATTACTTAACTACAAAGAAAGAAAAGACTATAGTAGTCACTAGACTGACTATAGTAGTCCGTCCGGCTGCTCTTGCTTAAATCATTACTCTTCATTCTCCCGTGCTCTAGCAATTGCGCTCCCTAGACCACTACCATTTAGTTAGGTAGGGACAATCAATCCATAGTTACGGGAATAACGGAATGCATGGGGATCCAAAAAAATAGAAAAATGAATATTTTCTATGAAATCCTTTCTTTCCATAGATGTATCTGGTCTGAGACGGTACAGTACTCTATGAGAGGAATGCAATGGGATGGATGGTAGAGGGCTGCCTGCGCCCAAAAGCGATGATTCACTTGTCCCCTTGTCTATAGGGACCTTGTGGCATACAACCGCCACGACTCCTGCGTTATAGCCGCCCCTTTCTCTCTTTCTTTTGACTGCCTCGTGGACGGACGAAAGAAGGGAAGTTACAGAAGGGGGCAGTGAAGGCTCGCCAAGTAGACAGCAAGCCCCCACCCCGTCAGTCCTGTGTTGCCGTAGCGTGCCCTACTTCAATAAGGTATTACCTCGCCGATTTGAAAGGGGATGGGATTGGATTCATTCACTTGCATTCCTGCTAGCACTACAAAAAGCTCCGGTCTTAACGACCCTACGGAAGCTGTGCAGCCTTTCCTCGGGTTCGTAGAGTCGGGTTTCCCGTTTACCCACAACGGAGGAGCCGCCCCCACCAACCAAAGCAGGTAGGCGGCCACGGTTCATAACGCACTCTTCGCACAACAGATCCACTTTGAAGTTGACTTATTCGCTCGGCCAATCGTCGGAATGTGTACGAGATACCATAAGGGCCCAATATCTCAATAGCACCCTTGTCTAAAGCTTCGAATGAGACTGAATATCCGAAACGCAGGAACGATCTGACTAGAAAGTCATTCAAAACTTGATCGAAGAACCAGCGTTTATTGAAGAAGCTATAGAGTCGATTACAAAAAGTACTAGTTTGAAAGGCTCGTTGGAATTGATCCGCTACGAGATTGACATTATACGCTAGAGAAGCACCTGAAGTACTAAACAGAATAGGTATTAGTTTTGTAATGGTTGGAGCAGCAAACTCGGATTCGGCAAGAATCTCATTTTTTGGTAGTACGAAGGGGGAATTGGCCCAAAAATTGGATAGGGGTAAAGACGCAGCCGGGTGCCGGCGGCTTATTCAAGTGCCCCCCGAACCGCGCGAAATGGTCGCCTATTACACGGCTCACAAACTCTGCCTGGGGTGGGGCTACCTATTATTCGTAGGCGGTACGTACGGCGCACGCAGGGCCTCGGTTTGCTGCGTGGACTGTCTATGCATTTCCTACAGAGTGTAATGGAACCCAGCTCAGCTCCGCCGAGCCAAAAGAAAAGAACAGCCGGAGGCGAAGAGTAGAGTATAGCCAAGGGGCTTTCGTCGTCCGTAAAGGACCTAACGGAAGACCGTGCTCCGAAGTGCACTGAGAGTTTTGTTTTAAGAACACTTGGCCTTACCCCTTCGTTTTGAGCCATGTCTAGGTAGAATCGGCAAGATTGAACCGAGGCCCGCCCGGGCACCGCCGGGGGGACAACCAGACCAACCAGTAGGCTTTCTTTCCGAAGTTTCCTCCCTTAAATCATTGAATTCATAGGCATAGGGGCGTCCCAGGCAGTGGTTCATTCAATGAGAAAGAAAGACAGGAGGGCAGGATTCGTCGTGTCGGGCGAATTCATTCTGGGAAAAAAGGGGGATTTTGAGTGAGCTATGCGAAGGGAAGGGAAAGGGAGTCGTGGGCTGAGCCGGAGGTCACTTTTCCCGATCCATCCCGAAGGTTTTTTTCCCTCTCTCGCCCCATCATCGTACCCAGTCCTGCTATCGGCTCAGCCCTATCTATTCATCTCTTTTTTTTACATGGATATTTTTTTTTCTCTCTTGTTCATAGATCTTGAAAGCGGATCAATAGAAATTTCTCAAAGGATCTATCTATAGAAAGATCTAGATCTCTATCATCATCTATCTCTATATCTAAATATGGAAGAACCCTCGAAGCCTGTCCCCGACGACGATGCCCCCTGGGCGAAAGGAAAGGGGCCGCCATTCCCTTTCTTTCCTCAATCGTTCCGATCATTTCTCTCATTCCCTTTTGTTTGTTTGGGGCCCCGGGTTGGTTCGTTTCCTCCTCCTATCTACGCAATTCTCTGTCTTCGTTCGTGATCATCTTAGGCGAAAGGATAGGTATAAATTTAGTGGAGGGGCGGCTGTGAAAGGGCGATTCCCCCTTTTCCATTGAAGTAGGGAAGGGGGTGATTGATCTTTTTTGAATCAGGCCTTACTGGCCAAGTGGTGGTATAAGCTTCATTGCGGATGAAAAGAAGTCCCTGTGAGCGGAGCTACAAAAGGAAGTTCAAGCTCAAGAAATCCTCTCAATAGGGATTGGGCAAGCAAGCTGTTTGTTTATTTGATCTTACCCGGTTGTGAGACGGGACGTGAAGTCAACCAAGTACATGTGTGTTCATAGTGTCCCCGGCACCTTCCTCCTAGCTGAGTATGGATGCTGAACTGGAGTGTGGGGCGAGTGCGTGGTAGATGGAACTCCTATTTACCGCATTTCTTCTTGCACTTCCAACTTGAAGAGGAAGAAGCATCTCTCTTTGCATCTTCAATAGATAGGAAAAAGGATCTTGACCTATCGCTAGGTATAGAATGCACTCGTTCTTGGCAATGGTCACAGCTCGTGCTAGCCCTCTACTTCTCAGTCATTGAACTCGGCTATCCAGTTTACCCTTGCCTATCCCTTATGCCAGTCTATTTTTCAACCAGTAAAGTACTCTCACGCCTATCTATTTATCCTCCAAACTAATAAATCAACTTCCCCGCACTTTCTATCTCTCCTATTCCTTTCAATAGGGACAAGTCGTGTTTCTTCACCGATTTGATCCGGATTTAGACTCTTTTCTTTGCCAGGTCAGTTGATCAATGCGAATTGTCAAGGTAAGTTGTTGATCAAATCCAAATTGACCATGCAACGCACCACTAACTTTCCCAAATGGGTCGACGAAAAGTGCCACCCAGCCAGCCAACCTCAGCTCCGCCAACTCTGGGCGAAAGGTTAGTCGCAGCAGCCCCAGCCCAAGACCAGTCTCTCCACACAAGCCAGAACAATTTCACCATCTCACGCTATCAAGAATCAATGGGGGATTAGAGGTGGTGATCGAAGTGACATATGAGCTTTACCTACCAGACCCTATATAATTAGGCATGTGTGAGCCACTGAGCCAAGGTTACAAATCCAATACTAAGAATATGGAATCCAACATTTGCATGTGGCTGCACATATTCACTATTTCAATATTCAGGAACTAGCTATTCCAAAATGAACTAGGGAGAAGGACAGCGGACAGCCAAGCACCACCATAGATGTACAGTGTAAAGAAAACTATGACTGCTTGTAGTTAGTAAGCTTTAGCTATTGTTACATACGTAACCTCAATGGTACTGAAGGCATATGTGTTTTATCCTTCATGCTAGTTGGCTTCTTGAACTGCATGGCCGTTGGTGCATATATATATATCTTTGAATTCCATGTTCAGTTGATTATGTTGATCCTCTTTTGACATGTTTGTTCATTAACATAAACAGGATTATTGGTATTATAATAAAAGAAATAGAAGCTAATATTGCAAAGAATACGTTCCTTGCCAATTTTAGAATGAGCGCACTCCCATCCCAGTTCTTTGCAAGAAATTTGTGGAGCTTGTATCTACCTTGGTAATGCAATGTTACTACTTTACTCATTTACTCAACTATTCTCCTATTTGACAATTTAAATATTTCAACTTGTTAAGACAGATGATCAATTCATGTATTGAAGGTAATGCTAACATTATGCTGGTCACCTGCAGAAAGAAAGAGATGCCTCAAAGTTTGGTAATGTGGTACTGTTGCTTCAAGACATGTTAGAAGTGATAACAAGAGATATGATGGTTAATGAGATCAGGTTATTCTTTGTTGAGCTCCTGAGAATTATATACATAGCTTCCATATGAATAGGCAACTAATTATTGCTACCTTTTCTAATTTTCAGAGAGCTGGCTGAGTTCGGTCATGGTAACAAGGATTCAGTTCCAAGAAGACAGCTTTTGCGGGTTCTGGTACAAAGCCTGCCATTGTTTTCCCTCCTCCGGTTTTGGATATATAGACAGTGCCTGCTCTCAAACCAACCAAGACAGCAGCAAGTTCCTATCGAGAACAAGACGACAGATCAATATGACCAATTTCTCTAATATCTCGGGTGAATACGTGAAAAAGTGTTGCTTAGCTCAGTGAAATGGAATAAGGAAGAGAAAGTGTAGTGTGATAAGGGAAGATGCAAGTAAATTTTGAGCAAGCAAGGGCTGAGATAGATATACAAACAAGAAGAATTCACATCAGAACCCTTTCCTGCTTCCCTTTTTTACCCATCGGACTCACATTTTGATCTCCTACGCTTGCTTTCACAGTCCCCCTACGAGCAGCCCGGAATCAATGAAGGAGTTCATTCAGCACCGAGCCGAGCGAGCGTAGATTCAATATGTTGATTGTACCGAACGAAGGATTTGCCTTATCACGAAAGCCACATTCGTTTGAGGAAGTCACACGTCCTGTTCCCTATAAATAAGGAGATTCATTCTTTTTTTAAGAAATCCCCTCTTCTTCCTCCTCAAGCCCCTATCACAAGACCAAGCGGATCTCATCCTGCAGAAGACTCAGAGCGGATCTATCTAATGGCATGGCTGGCTGTCGGATGTGATCTATTCTCGTGTCACATCGCTTTCTTTCTTCTCCCTCCATTTTCTTCACTACTACCGCTCCTACACATAAATCAAAGAAGCATTGTGGAATAGTGGCATTTCGTTAATGGCGAAAATGTTCTTAGTGAAAGGGTTGCCTGCGGCAAACTCAGAGCGGTCTCTGAAAGTGAATAGGAGCATAGCGGTATCATCCAAGCCAAACACGTCTCCTCAGTCAAGGGTCTTCTCGCGCAAAGAAGATCAAAAACATAACAACTGATTTCGCTTAATGCATGTCACCCACCCGCTCTCAATACAGCAAGTGACTCTCTCTCACAAGACAGAGAAAGATTACCGATTCATCCAATTTGATCAGAAGTGAGTTCATTGTTGTTGTATAGCGAAACCTTTCCTTGACAAAACCATTCTCAGCTAATAGAAGCCGAGCTATCTATCCAGATCAGGGTTGAACGAAGCGAATGGAAAAGCCAAAGAAAACATAAATCCATTGCGATTAGAAACCTGTGACTCTACAGCCAGGGCTCGATGGCGATGTAAGATAGAAAGAATGGGGAGTTAGGGCTTCGGTTTCCTCTGTGGCCAGTTCCAATTCCAAATCATTTGCCGACATGCGGACTCACTTCTCTTTTATGGGATGAAAGCCCTTGTCTATTTACGTGGGTGAATCAAGTACAACAAGTCAGGTCAGAGCTTGTGGTAGAAGATTGGGCTCTGCTACGCAGATCCACTCAACTAGGAAAGAAGTACGCATTGCTGACTGACTGTTTGAACGATCCTAGTTACTAGTAAGTAGCTAATCAAGTCAGAGTAGGGTGGCCGAGAAGCTTCTTGCCGGTGCCCCCCAAAGCAAAGCACAGACTCTACTCACCCACGCCCACCTACGGAGGGAGAAATCATCGAAATATCCTCATCCCCTGAAAGGGAACCCGAAAACAGGACGAGAGTGGATAGGGTGACTAAGGAGGTAGTAAAAATTAGTAGTGAATTTTGGAAAGAGAAGATTACAAAAAGGCGAGAGCAGCATAATCGTTAGTTAGGGGTAAGAGGGGACGGGCCCGTATAGAAAGTAAATCCTTCTTTTTCCGATATGCCGCTCCGCAAGCAAGGAGTGCCACGCACGAGCGGAGCGAAAACTAAGCAAGGGGAATTCCGTCATTCCATGGAAAGCATGCGAAATCCTTTGATTGTTTATAGAATAAAAATTACTATATAGTCTTTCTTGTTCCACTTGCAAGGCAAGGAAAAAGAAAATGTCAGTTTCGTTATTACAACCTTATTTTTTTATGTCAAAGACAAAAAGCTACGCGCAAATTCTCATTGGATCTCGGTTGTTCTTAACAGCGATGGCTATTCATTTAAGTCTTCGGGTAGCACCACCAGATCTTCAACAAGGTGGAAATTCTCGTATTTCGTATGTACATGTTCCTGCGGCTCGGATGAGTATAGTTATTTATATCGCGACAGCTATAAACAGTTCCTTGTTCCCATTAACAAAACATCCCCTTTTTCTTCGCTCTTCCGGAACCGGTACAGAAATTGGTGCTTTTTCTACTTTGTTTACGTTAGTGACTGGGGGGTTTCGGGGAAGGCCTATGTGGGGTACCTTTCGGGTGTGGGATGCTCGTTTAACTTCTGTATTCATCTTGTTCCTTATTTACCTGGGTGCACTGCGTTTTCAAAAGCTTCCTGTCGAACCGGCTCCTATTTCAATCCGTGCTGGACCGATCGATATACCAATAATAAAGTCTCCAGTCAACTGGTGGAATACATCGCATCAACCTGGGAGCATTAGCCGATCTGGTACATCAATACATGTTCCTATGCCCATTCCAATCTTGTCTAACTTTGCTAACTTCCCCTTCTCTACCCGTATCTTGTTCGTTCTGGAAACACGTCTTCCTATTCCATCTTTTCCCGAATCTCCCTTAACGGAAGAAATAGAAGCTCGAGAAGTAATACCACTAAAAACCTAGTTCGCTCTCAAATAAAAACCTAGTTCACTCGCTAAAGCATCCATGGCTGAATGGTGAAAGCGCCCACCAACCTAGAAAGGCTAAATGGGTAAAAAAGTAGGTTCGATTCCTGCCGGATGCACTGCCTCTTAAAGACAGAAACAGAGGAGGGAAAGAAGGTAGTATAGGGAACTTGCTTTTTTATTCTTATCGAAAGTGAATCCCTCTAACACTTCAGTTAGTGTTTTATGAGAAAATCTTTGCAGCCTAGACACAACAAGTGTGAAAATCTTAGTCACTAGGCAAGAATGGAAAGAGCTTCTTTACCTGCTTGAGAGGGGAGTCAAACAGAGTCTGAGGAAGCATAGCTATAGCAACGTAGTGTTTGAGAAAAGTGTGCCTGGAGTAATAGGCCTGAGAGCTACCCGCGCAACTAAAAGAGTTAACTTCTAGAATAACCGGGAAATTTTTTTTAGTATAACTCTAATTGTGGGTGGTTCGTTACTTTTGAAGTGGTAAGCAAGTGATCCTCACAATTCGTTTTACCTGACTCTACTCTAATTGTAAGATAACTAAAAATAGGAGATGAGAAAGTCGAGTAGCAGCACTGATGGGAACATTTTTTGAAACTAGAATGGTTGATAATAGGAGACTCGCGTTGTAGGTAAGGCTTTTCAAAAGCCTCGACTTGGCTAACGCCCTTTGGTTTTGAGGATCAATTTGCCCGTGCTTGCTGGTGTCAGGGTTGCAGATAAGTTGTTTCGGTGCCATTTCCTTTGTTATGAATGAAGGAGCTCAGTTGATACCGAATTTGAAGATAAGCCCTTCCCTCTCGTGAACACCTTCGTTTAGTAGATCGGTACGGTTCCATTCAGAAGAAACTATTATACGTGGTCCCGTGGAGTACGAATAAGGCTTTAAAGTCTTCCTTCATATTGTTTGCTAGCTTCCTTCTCCTTGTTTCCTGCCTTTCATTCTTTATGAAATTATTATTTCTTTTCTTTGCTGACTGACGTTACACCAAGAATTTATTTAATAGCGTATATATAGCCTGGGCATCGATACCAGCCTTCCGTTCGCATGATATTAAGAAAGTAAAGTGCCTACTACTCAATTTCGCATTGGCAAATCCTTCCACTTGCTATCTAATGTAGTATATGAAGCCTTTCTTTTCTATTTCTTCTATTGGCAGGTCTGGGGGAAGCGGATCACGCGAAGATCTATAGTGTTTAAGTACATCTTTCTCTTCTTGCAAGCTACTGAGATATGCCTCAGCTGCAGGTGCTTTGTATCTCTGGTCAAGAGTTGGCAAGGGATACCAATGTTGTCGACCACCTACTTTTGAGCATAGCTTTTACCATATTCCTCCCTCGATTCGCCATTCATTCCTTCACAGCTGAGTCAATAGCTGTGTCACTGACTGAATGTAGTTCTTTTTTTTAAAGAACGAGGCCGCTAAGGTCAAGGGACCTGATCCAGAACATTGAATCCAACCATCAGCATTCGCAAGAAAGAGAAAGAACTCGGTTCAAAGAATCGCTTCGGTCTAAAAACGAGTCTTCCGAGATCATGTCTATGTGAAGAGCTTGAACCAAGCGTTCACACGCATACGCCCTCGTCGTCTGCCCTCTGAAGATTGGAAAGAATCCATCAGCGAGGAAATAGAGTTGTAGCAGCACCACTATTTATTTATAAAAGAAAAGTCCCACCCAAGTAAAAGAGTCCGAAGAAAGGCCTTATAGGAAAGCGTTACCAGGGATTAGAGTTAGACCACTTAGTAGCACCTTCAGGCTTATCCATCCACGCATGGAAGATTTATAGATCGACGTTCCGGAATGCTTCAATTCACTTGGGTAGAAAACAAATCAATTCTAAGTTCTTCTCGCTCCATTCATCCACTCGCTATGAAGGTATTTTTCTTCACCGGATTCGAGTGATTGTTTTCATTTCGATTTTACGGCCTGGCAGAAATGCGTGTCCCTATCTAGTGATATCGTTGAGAGGGAGGCTGTGTTCAGTGATAGAAAAGGGGATTACCCAATATAAAGTATACTCCAATAAAGAAAGGCAGCCTGCCACTGTCTTTACCTATAGCAAAGCAAAGCCCTTACTTGATTGCCCGCCCTATCATACTAATGAATGCTTTCCGTACTACTCTGTTCTATCTATTATGTGAGTTGCCTACGCTTCTTCCGATAGGGAATGAGAACGCACTCTACTCTCGACTATCCCTACCTTGTAGGATAGCAGAATAAAAGTACTGGATGGACTGATTGGAAAGGGCAGTAACTAGCTTGATTAAATCACTCCTTTTGTCAGAAAGGCGCGCAGCGAGAGAGAGAGCAGGAATGATTGGTCTATCACCGATTTCTTACTTCTCTCCAAACTTTGCCTAACAACCCGAATCTCTTTCCTGTAGCTAGTCGCTGATAGTCAGTCTATCTCCTTTCCTTGCTAACTCTCTAAGCTTTAGGTAGTTCGCCGTGCGATGGGCCTGAGGATCTATTCCAAAGGGTGATGGGTCGTGGGTACGACTCTTCAGAAGGCGCTTTTCCCAACCACCGAGCACCAACAAATGAAGAGAGTTACCACAGAGACCACTGAAACTACTTCGCCTGCTTTGAATCAGAGCAAACAGCTTTTCAGTATAAGACCACCAATCTAGTACGCAACCATTGCCTATTATGCCATCCATATTGTTGACTTTCACAGACCCACTATGACCTACGCCCATATAGATAGAGAAAAGTTCACCTAAGGATAATAAAACGTTTGAGGAAGGTTACCCCTTACGATATACCTATATATAGATAGTGTAGTGTTGTGGTGTGTTAAGTAGATCGGTCCCATATAAAGTTGCAATGTATCTGCAATGAGTTCATCTACTCCGGGGTGTTCTCCGCACTTCTCAAGAAAGAAATAGTTGGAAATTCCCCAGATCGTCTGCGCTTCCTTAGTGAGGCACCTTTTCTTTCTGCACTTCCTTCTCTTCCGCAAATGCAAACTGAAGCGACTAGAACTTACCACCTATCCCCATGTTTGAGAAGCACTGATGTCGAGTCTTCCTTGTCTCCGGCTTCCATCCTTAAAAAAGATGGGCTCTGGCATCTTCGCTCCTCTCCTTCCAGTCGAGCATCTTCGCTTTTTCTTATCACACAATGAACTAGGAGCGAAGCGGAGAATGATCTCTTGCTATTGCTTTTTCTCTCTAGCCTTGTCAGGCTGGGCCTAGGGTTTCCATTCCTAAGGCTTTTTCTGTTTCAAAGTCCGACTGCTAGAATTCTTATAATGAAAGTCTTCCTAGCACGGGCTATGGCTGCTTATTAATGGCTATGGCTGCTTATTAATTAAGTAAGGGAAAACATCTTACCAGAGGATCGATAATAAGGCCTAGGTCTTTCTTCAAAGATAAGTACTGACCTTTCCTACTGTGTCAAAGCACTTTTGCTAAGCCTCACGCTTAAGCAAGTA
>DXKC01000003.1:0-33286 GCA_031170775.1 Cymbopogon citratus
TTCTCCTTGTTTCCTGCCTTTCATTCTTTATGAAATTATTATTTCTTTTCTTTGCTGACTGACGTTACACCAAGAATTTATTTAATAGCGTATATATAGCCTGGGCATCGATACCAGCCTTCCGTTCGCATGATATTAAGAAAGTAAAGTGCCTACTACTCAATTTCGCATTGGCAAATCCTTCCACTTGCTATCTAATGTAGTATATGAAGCCTTTCTTTTCTATTTCTTCTATTGGCAGGTCTGGGGGAAGCGGATCACGCGAAGATCTATAGTGTTTAAGTACATCTTTCTCTATTTCTTTCATCTATCACTGAAAGGCCTATCCTATCCCTTTGTCTAGACCGGAATCGAAGGAAGAGGAATCGTAGCTTTATTTTATTGAAGCAGCTTTCTTCTCTCTTGCTCCTCTTTGACAGTAGCAATGCGAACAGTTAACTAGCAGAAAGGACTCTTTTAAATAAAGGATGAACTTTGGAAATACCTCTACCAGCCAACTAGGTAGAACTTATAGGCTTTCCGGATACTACACGTTTTACCCTATCTTTGGTAAAAGAGCTTCACATGCTTAAATACCAGGGTACGGTACAGAGGGCAAAGAGACTGAACCTTCATATAGGACTACTTTTGTTTTGATCAGGACTGACTTTTTTTCTAGCGAAGAGACACTTAGTTTAGAGGGCCTAGCCCTTTGTTAAGATAGGCGTACAGAATGATGAAGGTATGGAGTTAGTTCGGTGGGTTGGTTGGGGAGTGATTTTTTACCTAAGATTGAAGATTTTGGGCTCACAAAGCTGTAGTTGAGAGGTTTCTTTCATTGCTCGGGCATGCCTTCTTTACTTAGGGTATTTCAAACCAACGTCTTGCCTGGCTTATCACACCAATCTTCTTCTTCCCTTGACTACAACGAGAGGGCAGGTGATGTAAAGCAAAGGATCAGGAAAGGAGAGTTTCAGAGGGTATCGCTCGGAGTCCCACAAGCAAGTTTCTTTTCTTAAATTAGATTCTCAATCGCCGAAGGATAGGAGGGAAGAATGAAAAGGTCCTCTTGTCCGTCGACCCGAAGAACTCACTCGATTCCCCATGATGATATGCGTCAACGTAAGGAATTTTATAAACTACACTTGCCTTAAACTCCCATCTCGGGCCGATTGCGGGTGAGAAATAAGCACCAATAGCATAATGCAATTGCTATCATGCTTGGAGCATAGATAGAAGAGGTATGGGTATAGGTAAAATGCACACATCTACCAGGTATGTGAGACTCTTTCTAAGTAAGAGAGAGCTCGTTCTAGCTTTGTCAATCGCGGAATGAGCAGCTCCTTCCTTACCATAGAAAAATACCTTATCAACTCTGACTTAACGCTACTGCTTTCACAAGTCTACGGGTCGGGTACGACTTTTAAATATCCTGGAAAAACAGACATGAACTCGGTATGAATATAGAATACGGCTAACGAGAAAAGTCCCTCTTGCGCCGGCCGGTAGTCTTTTTAGCAGCTGAGATAGAGAGAGAGAACAAGTCCTCTATGGATTTTGAGCACTTATTTTCTCGTAGATCACCTACTCCATCTACTCTCAATACATTGATTAATCAATCCACTCATGATGATATCAATGCAAGTAATCCTCCTTTACTGCAGTCTCATTGCCCTCTTCAACAATATCATTCTGATATAAAAACAAAAGAAGAGACATTCGCGGATAGCTCTTCGAAGAAATCCGATTCTGTTCATATCTCTTAAAGGAGATTTCTTGCAGTTCTCTCTCTTGAAATGCCATGCATAGAGAAGACTGGGCCCAAAGCATTGTAGGTGAGCAGATCAGCAAAGAATCTCTTGAATATCAGAAGCAATAGAGATGGTTCTTTTGGGTCTGAAAATGTTAAAACTTATACTCTCAAGGTAATTAAATTCTTATGATTTTTATCCTTTAAGAAATTGCTTACTGAAACTGAAATCGACCAATCTGCTTTGTTATCAGATAAGGAACATATTTTGAGCGAGCCCCTACTAATAATCGAAAGGACTGAGGCAACTTACTTGTCCCTTTCTAGTAGGATTTGTTGTCTTCGTAGAAAAGTCAAATAAAGGCGCGTAGCGGTGTAGCTGTCGTATCCGGAGTTTGACAAGTCAATTATAAGATTAAAAACAAGTAGTAAGAATTGAAGTGCCGAAATGAGAATGTGAAGCCGTGGTTGAGCTGTCGTTTCATTTGTTTTAATAGCTCCCATAAGACTCAAAACATGATGCTGTTCACTCTTATCTTCTCTCTTTCGTATCTATAGCTTTAGCAGCCCAAGGGAGTTCAAAAGTCAGGCGCGAAGGAGATTCACACATAAAAGAGGGACTCTTCTGGATTCTCGGATTGAGACTGAGCTGAGATTGAGATTTAGATGAAATCGAACTTCTGACAGAGCTGTAAGTAATCTAAGTAGAACGGTTTTGTTAGCACGAAGGAATTCTCCACTTAGTTAAGTAAGGAGCGCAGCGATAGAAAAAAGCGCGCAGCGGTGAACAACACGGAGAAGCAAGAGGAGTGCCTACGTTACTCACTGGAGCGAAAAGACGCTCGACCAACGGGAGAGGCAGCATCGCTGTGCAGGAACCTGGCGAAGCATAAATTGATCCAGTAGCCTGCCTTATAATTGATCAAGGGATTTAATGAAGTCCTAGTCCCGTACTATTTTAGGATAGTTTTTATTGGATTTTTACGATGTTGCTCGTCATGTTTCACCCGGATAAGAATAAAAAATAAGGCTGTACCAACTATAGAATAGTGGATAAGCCGATGTGGAAGACAGACAAATGATGAACTAGCTTACTTCTGACTCACTTCACATTTGTCTATCTATGATATTCATCGCTTCGCGCCTACAACTACACCAATTCAATGATCGGACATACATCCGAGTCGATGTCTTTCCCCTCGGTCAAAATGACTTAACACTATAGATGATATTAGACAATCCTTCTCCAAAAAGCAAATGCCCGCCCGCATGGAGGTGAAGCAAATCAACCCGTACCGACCGCTGCTATGAAGCATTGTAATTCCGATAAGCTCGACACGACGCAGACAGATTCCGATATATGAATACCGGCCGGCGCAGGCAGACGAGCGAAGGCAGCTCACCTCGCGTACGATTTGAGTTAGGTGATATATCTCCGGCCAAGATTACTCGTTTAGAGAAAGCATACCTTTGATACAAAATCTTAATACATATTCAGACAAAAGCATACTGTCTATGCAACCTCGCCTGCAGAACAAGGCAAACCGCTCGAGGCTCACTCACATCTCTCGCATTTCAAGTTAGTTCGCGCGGGAATGGCTTTTGCTTTCTTTTACTCTGGCTCCTCTCTCAGATCTTTCAGTTTACCAGGTTGGCTCTTGTCTGCCCATGGATTCAGCAGCTCCTTGAATCACCTATTTGGATCTCTGCTTGCTTTCAACTCACGCACGAGTTACGACCGACCATAGAAATTAAGGAAAGGAAGGACAGCTGCGGATACGATTAAGTACTATGTAGTAGAAGGAACTCATTACAATAGAGTACCGACGGATTGAATTTGGTAGGATGATTCTCTTGCAACTTTGACTACTAGCTACGAAGGAAGGCAACTACACTATCTCCTGGATCAATTCATGGAACTACTCAAAACTAAGGTAAGGCTGGCCCCATACTCTCAAATGCATTCCCGCTCAGCCGATTCTACACTAGAAGGACTTTCTCCTGTCTCCATTCTCTTAATACATCGTGAACACGACCCTGGCTCCATAAGCCATTCACCTAGTAAGCATGCACGCACTAGTTCAAAAGCATTGAATTGAAAGATGGATGAGTCAAACAATGAAATAAAGTCCTGGGTGGTACGTAGGGGATAATAGAGCTTAGGAGTTCGTGATATACCTTTTAGGAATTGCACACTATACCAATAGGAGTGGAACGGTTGGTTCTCTTGACTACTTTCTTGAATTTCTACATAAACTACAAACTATGATATCGTATGGGTGATATCGGGTTGCTTGAGGTTCTTAAATTCCTCAGCTGTGCCTATCACTCACTCTCTTGTTCTCAAACCTTTCTATGACTTCTTTCACTTCACCAATTCTGCCCACTGTAGTAGCCCCCTAGTCCCACTTATCCCTTCATACTAGCCCTCCGCTCGGCCTTTTAAATGCATTGCTGCCAGCTCCATCTTATGCCATTCAGGAATTTGGTAAAAACTACCGTAGTGTTCACATTTTCGAACCTGGATTCTCTCCAGAGCGGAAAATCTACTCTATGTATGATAGGTAATGTTTTATATTACTGGTATTGTGGTATAGCTGGGTGCAAAGGTTGGTTAGGATTTGGATAGGTAGGATTTTACTTCAGACGACAATAGTGTTCTTTACTATTCCAGTGCTTATGAGAAAGGAGAAGACCTTATGAACGTATGCTTGATGCTAAGTAAATCTTCCCACAAGGCGGCTAGTCACTCTTACTGGATTTAACTGTTTTCAGTTCTTGCTTTCAACCAACTAGACCGAAGCTACAGCTGGAGAAAAAGTACTAGTCCTACCAAGAACCAGAGGCGCCAGCTTGAATTTATATATATAGCGTCTATTTTAGATAGAGCGTCTATTTTAGCTGACCCTTCCTTCAAAGCTTTGCAATCAAGCTAGAAACAGAGGTTCTTAAATAACACTTCTTAGGTCTTTTGCGCATAAACCACGACTACGACGACTATCTACATCCCGCCCAATACCTTACCCCAGAGAAAAAGCCTTGACTTCAGGTAGGCAAGAGGAATAAGTGAACCCCCAGGACGGGCTCAGGGAGTAGCCCAAAACGCGCATGCATGGATTTGACATTCCTTCCACCATCACCCCATGGTTGTGGAGCCATAGCAATAATGTAGGGATTCCACATTCCCCATATTATTACACATTCCCATATTATACTGCGTAGCCCATTACGTACCACAAATCCGCATCCACATGCTTATAAAAGAGAGGTACGAGAAGAGAATGAAAGTTCGCTCAATAAGGCTTTGAAAGATAGAGGTATGTTCGATGAACAAGAGTTTTGTCCGGAAAGGACTTGTCAAGTCACTCAATTAGGTTTTCTTATTTCCTTGATTTCATAGTTCTTTTCTCTTTCCCTTTCAAGCAATGCATTTTTTTGTAAATGGAACGATATGATCATATGCGGAATGATGCTACATTCACCTTTTTCCATATAAACAAAGAATATGCTTTGATGCAGGGTTTGTCCTCTAAGAACATTTGTAGGTCGGTCTATCATAGTAAATCTTGCTATCTACGAGATTAATAAAGGACGGTTCCTTCTTCCTATGAAATTTCTTCATTTTCTTCTATTTGTGCTATTCTCATATGTCTACTTTTTTGAATTGGAACTTCTCCGGAACTACTTTGAATACCTATACTGGACCACCTCAAATCAACTGATGAAAGAAGAGCAAGAACAGCTTCTCAATCTTTTCATTAAGTATCATAAGACCGATAGGCACGAGCTGGCTCCATTCCCTTACCCAGCATCTGAAAAGGAAAGTGGAATCCCAGAGTTGACCTTTACAGATAGAGAGTGGAATACTCATAGTTGGATCTGCCACACCACGAAGAGTACTTTGCCACAAGATCTCCTTATTCTTTTCGATTTAACCAGATCGTTACCTTCTTATAGCTCGGAGCTTGTAGTATGGAGGGCTCCCAGCTATACCTGGACGGAAAAAAGGGCCTCTCTTGGAGGAAGAGCTTCAAGATAGTGGTATCATGGGAGCAAGCCCGAGCGTTAGCGAGCCAATTCATCTTTCTTTTCCAAGTGAGTGCGTGCTGGGCAATGAATTATTGAGCGAACTTGATAGTTTCAGTCTTCTTTTCTAACTGAACTGAAGAGGGGCGCAGAAATGCGGAGCCCAACCATTGATGTACTTGACTTCAGTCCGAGTACTGAAAGACCTTACTAAATCAACACCAGGTACTGACGAGCTACCTCTTCCCGAAGATGGTGGGGAAAGTAACTTCGTACCCCTCCCTAGCTCTTGAGTGAATGAGTTAAGGAGTAGCTGAGTTCTGACTTCTTTCTTAGTTCAGACTGAGGTCTTATTTCATACTGAGTTCTTACTTAGGTCGTACTTATTAGCTTCTTCCTTATGAACATTGCTTTCCAAGAACTTCCGATCCTTTGCGGATGTATTCAAGGATCCGATTCAAAAAATACAGAATTTCTCAAGGAAACAGGAGACGACTACACCGATTATTACTCAACACGACACAGCCAATCTAAACCCTAGAAAGGATTCTAGATCTAGTCGACCTAGAGCTACTGATTTGTGAAAGCACTAAGTAGACGCAAGCAAGCTCCTTACAACACTAGTTGTGATGGGCATATTAAAGATGCACTCTTTCTTTAATACTAGGCTTTTCACTACCTACGCATTTTTATCCCTTTGTCCAGTAAAGTTTAGTAGAAAGAATTCTTTTAGTGCAGGGGAGCGAGCAAGAAGCAAGGACGCGAGTCCAAAATAAACTAATTGCTGGTGGCATTGAAGTGTGAGGCAGGGCGCATAGTAAGTAAGCAGGGCAAGCTGCCAGTAACTTTTTCTATCGGTGTACACTCAACTAAATGGCAAAAGATAGAGAAAGGCGGTGCAGGTCAAGGTAGTTTATGGCCAGGGTCATAAACTTCATATTCAATTTGATGAATTTCACATGGACGTAAACTAACATAACGGTTCGAAGGCTACCTTACCATACCACACACAATACATTTCTTATAAAAGCACCTAGCCACCTTATTATTTCCTTTAGGAAACTTAAGAGTCCGACAAGGAAAGCATAGTAAGATACAGATCTCATACTTTTCACTTCATAATGGTCAAGCCATCAAATTGAATTATGACAAAAGAGCAAACCTTGCTAAGTGGATCAGGCTTTGGCTCGAGTCTGATGTGGACATTAGCAAGGAGGAGAATCAAATGCTCTCTTTGATTCCTGATGCTATCTCGCCGCACATAAGAAGAAAGATTCTATTAGAAGAAAATATAACAAAGCTTTACTAGGAATAGAATGACAAAATGAACCCATTTAGAGTGGAGAACGCAACTCCAACAGGCAGGCTCTAGGTAAGCAGAATAGGGATGGAGTTAGTACTCGACAAGAGCAGGCTGCGAAGATGCAAGCTACAAGGCAATACTATATGAGGTAGGCTTTCCCTTCTGTTGGATCATTCACTGAATACCCGGCCAGATATATGAGAACATGGAAGCTTCAAAGGCCTATCCAAGCACACTAGCCACATTCCACTTTCGGTATAGATACAGAAAACCCTATCCTTCTTATTCTACCACTTTCCTTCCATTGGTTTTATCTAGTGGTATCATTCACATTATTCTTTATACGTTCAGCAAGCATTAGTCTTCCCTTTAGCAAGTAGAAAACGAGGATCTGTTCTGATCGCAGATTCAAGGTCTATTCCTACCGCTACAGTTTAGTTGTACCTTCCTTTGTCGCCTGACTCAAAGAAAAGTACTCGTCTGTCCGGGTTAGACCCTTTTGGAGTAAGAGAATGTATAGTCGAGGAAGACAAAAGAGAAGTGGTGAAAGCTGACAAACTCAAACCGTTAAATAGTTGACTTCTTTGATTAAGGAAAGACGATGTCAACAGTTAGCTATGAATGTTTAAGGCAATCAGGTTGAAGGGATAAATGTTCCAAAATGTTCAACCTCAGGTAATACTTTCTGTGGAAAGCAGTTGAGATTGTGATAAAGGTTGAGTAGTCATTGGTTGGAGGGATTCGCCTACTGGTGGGAGGCTGGGAAAACAAACATATTCAATCTCGTGGTGAGGAATGCATTTGAAGAGGGATGAAGGAGACTTTCTGATTGAACTCCACCACACTGTTTGAATTAGAAGTGGTTGCGGTTGCAGTTTGGGAAGGAGAGAAACCATTGCTCCTAGGTTTAGGGCTCAAGAGGGCACAATTTTCTTTTATGGTGGTATTCTTTTCTTTTCCTCTTACCCGAGCTTCTCCCGCTCCGTGGATCAGTGCTACAGCTCTACCTAGGATGACCTTCTATTATCATGTTATGTCCCTCAGCTCCCCATGTGGAGTCAGTTTTCAACCTACGTGCTATATCTGGAACATGAAAAGTGGTTTTCTAGAGCAGATTAGAATTTCTTCACCGTATCGTATGAGGTAGTACTAGCTTTCATCTCATCTGATGTTCGCCTAGTCCTAAGCAGCAACAAAGATTAGATAATCTGTAATCTTGAAAATGGAAAGAGAAGGGAGGGAAATTGTAATTTAGAACTTTTGTCGATAGGGGAATCGCTCTTTTCACTTCCGTTACGTTCAGCTTTCTTTCTTTACCTTTCCTATATGCCGATATGGAGTAGCAGGTCACTTCGGTAACTCTCCACTCTTACCTGATTTGAATTCCATCCTCCTTCAAATAGGATATGCTCTAAGTCCCTAGACTTTCCTATAATGACTGCAACGATTTTCTCCATTTTGCGAATTACCATTTTGGTATTTTGGATTTCAGGACTTTTAGCCCCGGTTAGTGAAGGACCAGAAAAGCTTTCTAGTTATGAATCGGGTATAGAACCCATGGGGGGGCTTGGTTACAATTCCGAATACGCTATTACATGTTAGCACTAGTTTTTGTTGTTTTTGATGTGGAAACGGTCTTTCTCTACCCTTGGGCAATGAGTTTCGACGTATTGGGTGTATCCGTTTTTATCGAAGCTTTCATTTTTGTGCTTATCCTAGTTGTTGGTTTAGTTTATGCATGGCGAAAAGGAGCCTTGGAATGGTCTTAAGTGAATATTCAAACAAAAAGGAAAAGATTCCATTGACACAATTATGAGTTTGATTGAGTTTCCGTTACTTGACCAAACAAGTTCCAATTCCGTTATTTCAACTACACCAAACGAATTTGCTTGTTTTAACTAAAAAGCACAGTTGAGCAGGAACGAAGTGTGAACATAGGCACAAAAACAACGTTTTGGTGATCCTGTGTAGTTGCTTGCTTTCCGCTTGAGCTACTTTCACTGTGAAGAAGAGGACTTCATCTCTTCACTTACCCAAGGAAACTTGGAAATAACGCGTCTGGCTTGGAAAGCTAGTTAGGGATATTCGATAGAGGAAGGACCCGTTTCGAGTAGTGAACGCACCAAGAAAAGCCTTTTAAGCCATGCTTGGTAACGCACATGTCCTACTCTACCTGCATCGGGACTGGTGAGAGCCGGCGATGCACGGAATTTTTGAAACGCTCTACTTCACTAAGGAAGATACGTTTCACTTTTCCGATCGGAATTTGAACTCTGGCTGGTTCAGGTTACAGTCAGAGGAAATAAGAAGTATGGTAAGATGAATGAAAGGCAGAAATATAGGACATACGCTTTATCGCAGAACATATATTTGCTTTCTATTCGACAAGAAGGACAAGGAAAAGATAATGGATATGGAACACAGGTCCTGGCACTATTGGAAAATGAAGCTCTCTCAGTTCAAACATATGAGATTACTTATATTATGGAAGTCTTGAAGCAAGATGTCTTTCATCCTAATTCGCATTTTAGGCCTATTCCACTTGACTCACGACTGCTCAGAAACTAGTTCGTAGATTTCGCTTCAACAACTCGATCTTTTAAGTCGCTACTCTCACACGGAATCCCAAGTTCGGGGCCTTCGTTCTTGTGAAGACATACCGCTTTGACAGTTGGGAGTAAACCATCCTTTACCCGACCAAATTGAATAGCCTTTTACCACTCAGCCCAATAAACCAGCTAAACCAACCCAACTAACGTATTTACTTTACAACAGTTGTTATCTTTCTCAAGATTCTTTTTTATACAACAAGCTTGCCCAGGGCTACCACATGCACCATCAACCACATGATCTGGGGACTAGTTTTTCACATTTTTTATTGTACCTTTGGCAATAGGAAGTCTGAACCGACACCCCCTGTCCCTCGGTGTGAGTTGCAGCAACACTCTGGTGGAAGTTATCCACCTATCGATGGTTAGAACCAGCTGAAGCCGATTGAAGCGTTCTTGATACATTATTGCACATCTCAAGCACAAATTGGATTTCATTGAGGAAACATTGCTCCACTGAGGCGCTCCGCGGACGCTTTTTATTTCACTTTTATTCTATGGACGTTGAGGCTGAATTGCACAAATCATGATAGATATTTATTGGGCTGACTTTTGCAAAATGGAGCGGGTACGAAGCAGATATGGATAAGACTTGGATCGGATAAGGCTGCTTCGGATATTCTTCAGTTACCAGTACGAATCGGATATTCCCAAAAAAGATATGGATACCAGTATGTTGCGGATAGAATGTAGGTGAGTCCCTTTGGAAAGCTGAATAACTGAACTAAGTAGAATTGATTGCTAGGGATTGTGTTCTCAAGGATGGCTTTAGCATTGATCCATAACAACCCAGGATTCAGCTCAATCAGAACATAGAAGTAAGAAACATCCGTATGCTTTCCTGGAACAGAAGCAATAGCTACGCGACTACATCGGAAAGTCTTTGAAAGAAGTTGCAACGCGCTCTTTTCCTTGGTTGCATCACCATTTGGTCTTGACAAAGAGATAAAGAAGATACGCTTGGGGGTCTTTTACTTTCTCATCCTGCGAACATCCGGCTTTCCGAATGGGGCAGGAATTCCATTTCCTACTAGGTTACGAATTCCATCAAAAAGATGGGCCAATAGGGGAAGATTCCTTTGGCACTGGTGTGTTAAGCTAACATTTGCTCGTGCGCTCTTGAGGTTTCTACTCCTGGCTAGAAAACATGAGGTTTGTGTTGGTTCTACCAACGAAACAAAGAATAGTAGGAGTGGCTCTTTCCTTGTACCCAGAGCCGAGGGAAGGCATTTATTTTATTTTAAAAGAAGAAAAGACTGGATCTTAGAACGATGACTGCAGTCAGAGCCTATCAACAAGCACATACATTTCTTATAACTGGTCAGTCAGCTTTACAAGCGCTCGAAGCAGACAGAACTATAAACCTCCCATAACCATATAGAACGAAGTAAGGCTTTTCTATAATGCTTATTTGGCGAGAACAACGTGTTAAGCAATTGACTATGAACTTAGAAAATCCATCGCCCTATCCCTTGCTTACCTATTCTTCACAGGCGGCGGCCTATCTCGTGTTTCTTAAACCCAGCTACCTTGGCAACTAGTTCTATTCCATGACACTTGACCAAGCCTATTACTTATCTTACCTAGTAACTGACCGGTGCTTTTGTGAAAAACGCATATCAGCTATCTCGTGCTTGGCTATTTCTGACACCTTGCCCTGGCTAGACCTGTGAATCCCCTCACCACCAATTTGAATACAAGACGACTGCCTGGTTCAATCCTACCACTTTGAGGGCAGGCCACTCTGATTGGTAGAAGGAATATCCCCCAGAGCGGAGGAAAAGCCGACTTCGAGCAGTGGGAATCGAAAAGGAGAAAGCTGCTTATAAACAAGCAAGGATTGGAAAACAAGTGCTAAGTTTCATTTCAGAGAAGTGAATAAACCTCAAAAGGCCTAGTCGATGGTAGTTTGGTTGGGCCAGTGTAGAACCGGTGCGCCCTTGTCCGTCCGTTCATTGGAATGTTCTCCGTAGGAAAGCAGGTGAGAAAACCGTAACTCGGAAAGCAGGAAGGAATTGTTGGATTGATCGAAAAAAGCAAAAGAAACGTAACTCGGCCAACGACCGAACTCGCGTAATAGATAAAAGCATTGATTAGTTGGCTCCGGTTTGAAGAATATCCCTCAGATCGAGGATCTATCTTTCGAAAAGAAAGGGTTGTTGTTGCTAGCGGGAAGGAAGGAAAGAACTACTCCACTATCGACGGGCTCCTATCAAGATATACTAGGGAGAGTCCTCATTCGTAGGGGAAGCGATATAGAATGGAAGCAAGAAGGGAGGGTAGGTGCTCTTTCTCTTGGCAAATTGAAAGAAGCTAAAGGAGAACATGGCGAATTGGAAGGGAACTATCTGCAGACTAATTACTAGTATGATCCAGTTCTTCTATAGCAAGCGGGGGAGTCAAGCCAAGTAGAAGACAGATCTACTGACGGACGGATACCACTAACTTACTATGCTAGAGAAAAGGCGACCAAACGGAAGATAAAGAATAAAGTAATGCATTTTCAAGATGGAGGACAGATCTATTGCTTTCTAAAGAGATGTAAGCAGTACGGGAGAAAGCTCGACCACAGGGAAAAAGGGTTACTCACTAGCATGCGATATCCATCAATACGATCCGATGTCTGCGCTCAAGCCGAACCTGATATGCGAACAAACAGGGTTAGCGGAAACAGGAAATGTAGTAATTCGAGTAAGTCCAACCTTCAAGGAAGAAGGAAGGCAATCCGTCGCTTGTTCGTTGCAAGTTCTTTCCTTTCCTCAGCTCCATCTCCATCCCCTGCTCTTAGATTAGAGTGAACCCCGAAACTAGTTTAGTGCCTGAACGAGATTGCTGGCACGCGAGAAAACTAACTCTTTCTTCTGGTTATGAAAAACTACATATCAAAAGCTAGTAGTGTACCCTTAGTGCCGTAGTGCCAATCTACTCCGAAAGAACAAGCTTCTTTGCAAAACTACTTCATACTATATTACTTGCCGGCATAGATAAGTACTTGATAGGCTGCTTTATCTTTCTATCTACTAGCAGGCTTGACCTACTATACTTGATTGTTTGCATGCCGAAAGAATATTCTATGAGCCTATATTCAAGCAATGCCAGTAAAGACAAAGCAAGTAGTGCTCCTATCCCACTGAAACAATAAGCAAGACAGGGCCCTGAAATCAATGGAAAGTCTTTCTAGAAAACTCTAGGTGAATGCCATAAGCAAGTACTTCACTTCAATCCAGCAAGATCAATTCTTTCGTTCGCGGTTTGATAGCTAGGAATAAGATAAGTGAGAGATTATTTTCTTTCCTTTGAATAGAACTGATTTAGGCTTTTGGCTTTTCAGGTATATCCCACCATTCACTTTAGTTTGGCAATTATCCTCCTTCGATCCTTATCCCCGATTATCTCGTCTTCGATTGATCTATCCGACTCCAATCCTTATCCAACTTCCACTCAATCATCTCCATAAGAGTAGACTTAATAGCTATTGTTAGCCTCACTTTTGGAAAACTCACAGGATTGCTAGCTTTTCATAGAACCTGTTATCAAAACTTTCAAACTTCTGCTTTCAATATGGATAAGAGACTTGCTGCCCTGCCCTAGGAAGAGCGGCTATAAAAAGCTTGCAAAAAACACTCTTGCTTGGTTGGAAGGTATGGTAAAGGTAAACTGTATCTATTTTTTTATATAAAAAAGGGAGTGCTAAAGGAGTCATTCAGAAGTGAGTGAAGGGGCAAAAAAGCTCATTTCTTTCATTCAGGAATGGACACTGGACCAGAATGAAATGTGGGAATATCGGGATTGGCAGATTTGTTATATTGAAATAAGCCTCAACTCAACACGACTAGTGAATTCAAATTATAGTCACTTGCGGATTTCTTAAAATTGTTGTAGTGTAGTATTGTGGTTTTTCAGTAAAGACCCCGACCTATAAATATTCACAGCCCGGCTCATACGGGCGGACAATATTCACCCAGAGCCCCGTTGCGACCGCAATGCTGTTCTTGAAGGACCTTACCTTAGAGCAAAAAAAGGGAATAGAAGTTAGGAAGACTACTGACGTAGGGCGGCGGGTGAGCTCAACCTCGAACCAAACAAGCAACGGATTGAGCAACTAGCGCGACGTTGCGCGTTAGCGCATCCTCTTGCTTCATCGAGAAAGATTAAATAAGTTGATAGCGCGATCTCGTACTAACACATACTCTCTAAATATTGAAGAACTTGCATGCGGCCTTCAAGCCACAACCGCGGTATGAGTTCTGATCTCAGACTTTGTTTGGGGGCTGCTTGCCCCTTCGCGTCGACAAGGAAACTGTGGACGACAATGGGTTTAGAATTAGAATAGAACGAGGACCCTATCGAACAAATAGAGGAAAGGGCAGAAAGGGGCAAAAGTAAAGTCTAAGCGACATATGGCACGAAAAGGAAATCCAATTTCGGTAAGACTTGATCTGAATCGTAGTTCAGATCCAAGTCGGTTCAGTGAGGGCGACCGCGAAAGTCACCGAATGGGTTCGGTCCGTCTTTTCCTGATCTTTGTTTGTCCCCCCAAAGGCGTGAGAGGACGTTGCAGATGTCCGGGACGGACACGACTTCTTCTAACGCTAGAAGACCACAGGAAGAAACCCGGGACCAGAGCATGTCGTGAAAGACGCACACGGGGCGGGCGTGCTTCGACCGTGTCTCCGGGGCACAGTTGAATGTAGATATCATGAACGCGAGGATAAGGATACCAGGCCGAGAAACCCGGGCAAGTACTCTACTCCCCTAATGTGCCGATCGCTAGCACATCCAGGGCCCCGGCGCCCAGCTCCGCTGGAGAGGCCGTCACTGATCTGAAAAGTGCGTCTGCGGTTCGGATAGACTGATTCTGCGAACGCCTAGCCCCAGGAATCAATAAAAAAACAAGTGCTAAGTTTCATTTCAGATCAGTGAATAAACCGAAAAAAGAGACCTTTTTCGCTCGGCGCCGCACTATGCTCCGCTTCAACAAATGAGAGTTTTCGGTGGAACCGGTGAACCACGCGAGCTGGTTAGATGCGTGGGGCAGAGGGCTCGTAGTACCTGATAGCGCAGCTATGCAGTGGAAGGGAAGGAGCCTAAATCGACCCCCTTCTTTCTTTTTTATTCAAAGACATAAAAGCACAGTACAAAGAGATTGGACTCTCGGATGAGACCTTGCAGCTACCGTTCCGACGCGCCCCTGACCCTATCTTGATTAAAAAAAACCGAAAACCCTCTCTAAGGTGGAGCCTAGTTGAAGCTGTCATTCAAAGAAAAAATGGGAATCAAAATCCACTTTTAGGGATATAGATGAAGTCTCGCTCAGTAAAGAGAGTTGTAGATTCGTAGAAGAGGATCAGAGTACGCGCGCTACAAAAGGCAGCTAGCCAATGAAAGTAAGTGGAAAGAATATAGTACTTTTGTACTGACCCCTCCGGGGCCCCCGGTTGTTTTGGCGCGCCCTACCCCAACGTTAGACTATTGCCTTTTTAGCCTACGCTTGCTGCTTGCAGCATGGATTCGATAGATCTATCGAATCCATGCTTCCCCCGCCCCGAAGCGAGACTCTATCCAGATCTCAAAGAATAACGAGCTAGGCGGCCGGCGGGCAAAGAAAGGGGGCGGGCCGGCCGGTCGGGGCCTTGGCGATACGTTCTTCTTTCGAAGCGTTTTGCCAATAGAGCGAGGGCGTCCTTCTGGGGTGGGGCGTTTACTTGAAAATGACAACCGCCTGTTCCAGCAGCGGGGGCCTTGCACGAAAGCAAACCGCCCGATTAAGTAGCAGTTGCTTCGCTGATGGGCCCTGTGAGGGGGGCATTGTCCCTCAGTTCTTAC
Organism: Cymbopogon citratus; assembly: GCA_031170775.1. Classification (NCBI taxonomy): domain Eukaryota; kingdom Viridiplantae; phylum Streptophyta; class Magnoliopsida; order Poales; family Poaceae; genus Cymbopogon; species Cymbopogon citratus. Next base: position 15,494 of record DXKC01000003.1, read on the forward strand.
CAACCTCAGGTGTGTAATCGACATCTAACTTATTATCTTCTATTTTTCATGCAAGTCTGACCTCAGCTGTCCATTTCTTATTCATTCAGGGCGCCCCTAGTGGACTTGGCGGTGCTCCTTTCTCAAACCAGAACAACTCTGAACGTTAGGGAAAATAAGGGAAGACCACCTGAGCGAACCGACCGAAGGGACTTTATTACTTATCCGAACCGAACGTTAGCGGCTTAAGCTAAGCCTATCACGAGCAGCGTTGCTGCTTGATCGGCGGGGAGGAAGATCTCAAAGTATGGGGCAAAGGATCAAGCGCTTTTACTTTGCTTTGTCCCCCGGGATCCAATCCACCACAGGTTGGGTTTGAGAGCCGTGTGATGGGTGACTATCTAGCACGGTTCAGAGAGCACGTATATGTAGTCTGCGCTGGTGAATGGAAGCCCCCGCCGCAAAAAAGAAGCGGCTTTTCCCACGGCTCTGTCACCATTGACTCTATTTATTATTATGGTAAATCATTGTATCAAGATGTCAATCTTAGATCTTATTTCAGTTCGATACGTCCACCTACGAGACTCACCTTTGGCTTTCGTCTCGGTAGGTGTATTATTCTACATTTTCCCAAAAGGACATTCATTCATTTCTTTCTTCCCCGTCGACCACTACGACTAAAACGACGCGACAAATCAAGACCCGGAAAGGATAAGGGCCGGTGGTGGGCATTTGGGAAAGTCGGGCCGATCGGGTGTCTTCTTTCAAGCGAGGCTACAGAGCTTCTAGACGAAGTGAGAGGCTGGGGGGCAGGGAAAAGAGTCGAGTCGATCGACCGGGAGAAGCAAAACGAAATCAGGATTTGGCCGAAAAAGATGCAACGTTATGGATACCATGACCGATCACCATCGAGAAAGAATAATTTTTATAAATCACTTCGGGTGAGCGGGGCCTTCAAGCATCCGAAATACGCCGGGGTTGTAAATGACATAGCCTTCCTGATAGAAAATGACGACTCCTTCATAAAAACAAAGTTATTCAAGTTCTTTTTTTTACCAAAGAAGTCCCGCTCTGACGGCCCGACGAGTCATCTACTAAAAAGGACCCTCCCCGCTGTGCGCCCCTCCTTGAATTATTCGGTCATGCAATACTTTTTTAATACAAAGAACAAAATGCATTTCGACCCCGTCGTAGTTCTCAATCATTTCGTGGCACCGGGTGTGGCTGAACCATCTACGATGGGGGGAGCGAAGGGAGGAAGCTTAGATAAGAGAATACGCTCTCGCATCGCTTTTTTTGTAGAAAGCTCGACCAGCGAGAAAAAGTGTTTGGCCCGAGCCAAAAAGAGGTTGATCCACTTCATTCGCCAAGCGAATGATCTTCGCTTCGCGGGAACAACAAAAACCACCATCTCGCTCTTTCCTTTCTTCGGTGCTACCTTTTTTTTTTCAAGGGATGGGGTTGGGGTGTATAATAACCCATTTTTTGAGTATGCCCGGGAACAACTCCTAGGTCAATTAAGGATCAAATGTAGGAACCTCATGGGTAAGGATAAGGTAATGGAATTGATAGAGAAATTCATAGACCTAGGTAGGATAGGCAAATTGATAAAGGGAATAGAGATGATGATAGAGATCATACTGAGAAAGAGGATAATTCCGTACGGGTACAACTCTTATTTGAACGAAGTGCAAAAAATGCGATCTTTTTTGTCTAATAGAACAAACACTAATACCTTAATTGAGTCGGTAAAGATCAAATCAGTTTATCAAAGTGCTTCTCTGATTGCTCAAGACATCTCTTTTCAACTGAGGAACAATCCAATCTCATTTCGTTCCATTTTTAGTAAAATAGTTCAGGATATTCCATTAATAATGCCAAAAGGGGTGGAGGGGATACGTATTTGTTGTTCTGGTCGATTAGGGGGTGCGGAAATAGCTAGAACTGAATGCGGAAAGTATGGAAAAACATCTTGTAATGTATTTAACCAGAAAATCGATTATGCTCCTGCGGAAGTATCTACTCGTAACGGAATTTCAGGTGTCAAAGTGCGGATCTCATATAGTCAAAATAAGAAGGGACGTGCTATATCCGAAACGTACGAAATATAGTAAATATAGTAAATGCAGATGTAGTAGGGGTCGCGAACCGGATGGTACACAACTTGGTTTTGGAAGATATGGCACCAAAAGTCGTAGAGCTGGTCGTCTTTCATATCGAGCCATTGAAGCAGCGCGTCGGGCTACAATCGGACAATTCCATCGTGCTATGAGCGGACAATTCCGAAGAAATTGTAAGATATGGGTAAGAGTTCTCGCAGATCTTCCTATTACGGGGAAACCCGCAGAAGTTCGAATGGGAAGAGGAAAAGGAAATCCTACGGGTTGGATTGCTCGTGTGTCCACGGGACAAATCCCATTTGAAATGGATGGTGTGAGTTTGTCAAATGCTCGACAAGCCGCTAGATTAGCGGCGCATAAACCATGTTCGTCAACCAAGTTTGTTCAGTGGTCGTAACGTAATTGGTTAGTGGGGAAAAACCGGGCCGGGACTCAAAAGAATTTTACGAAGTGTTTGTTCCTGAACGAGGGAAGTGGAAAGACAAAGAGGGATAGGGAGCTCGCCTCCTTCTTTTTTGTAATCGCCGAAATGGAAATTGTACGACGACCCTTCTTGTTCCAGGCATACGACCCTGAGACGTGACGGTGTCACTTTTCCGGCCCGGTAAAGTGACAGTTATATAAATAAGAATAAGAAAGAGAAGCGTGATGGTGGATTTTTCTTTAGAGAATAAAAAAGCAATCAACCATCCCCAAACAAAGTGCTGCTGGAGGGAAATGCTAAAGTCCCATTCCGAATTCCATTAAGGTTGTATTCCTACTAAGAAACTCAAGGCTATACTCTACTTCCCATCCCAGCTCGTAAGTAATCCTATTTCTGTATTAGCCTTTGAACAGCATGGGCCATGAAAGGACCGGAGAAGGAATGCAGTAGGATGATTCTATCTTTCCTATGTATGGGGCACACGATTCTCTTTCCATACACTAGTAAAAATAAATAATAGGGCGAGGGTACCTAAATATCCATCTAGAGCGAGTAGCGATTCTTTTACTTACTACTTTTTGAAAGATTACACCTTCGACTATCTCTAACTAAGCACGCATGTCCCACTATCTATATGTGAGAACAGGCTGTAAGCACGCATGCCCCTCCTATCTATGAAAGAGAACAGGAATTCCCTACACCAACATATCTAGCGAGGGAAATAACTCCTTCCAATCTACGAAAAGAGGGCACTACGAAAGCTAATTAGTCAAACCAGCACCAAAATAGCGAGTGAGTAACAAGCACTATTTCGACCATACTCTCTTGTCCTTACATCCCAGCCATTAAGCACTACATACTATAGCAGTCAACTCACTATTTGCACTCCTTGCATTCCATGAGCTTTTCTTTCAATAGTAAGCAGGAAATGCGAATAAGAGAAGGGTAGAAGAAGCGATCTGCGAATTTCTTTATTTCACAACGGACGTTAGATAAATCATTTCTTAGGTATGCTACATTCTTTGAAGAAAGAGTAGGTTATTACATTATGTCTAGTTGTTGAACAGGGCCCTTGCTTAAAAAATAAATAGTTATATTATGCCCATGCTTTATTAACAACACAAGTGAAGATAAATAGTAGTAAGTAAGCTTTCTACCACTAGTAGTACTATGGTTGCTTTCTACCACTAGTCGTTGAATCTTCCTATTCCACTTACTGTACCTCTTTTGTGTCTTTGTCGGATTTCTCTCGCACGAGGTTAAAAAGGTCTAGGATCCCCAATTTCGCATTTGACCCTGTCTGTACCGCTACGCGCCTCACTGTACATCTTCTGTCCATTTGCTCTACTGTAATTACCATGGGTATGTTTTTTTTAAACAAGGTATCTGAAGGCAATCAACGAATCAAGAAAACTGGTATTGCTACAAGTATCCAGCAGAATTCATATAGGTTGGTTTTTTATCCTTCCTTTTATAGGTGCCCTTAGACTTTATATTATCTTCTTCTTTGCCGAAACCGAGCTATTAATTGGCACCTTGGGCACCAAGCACCTATAGGCCATGGCTTCGGGGCAGCTCCCTCGGGATAAGGGATAGCGATAGGTCTAAAGCTCGTCATATCGACTAAAAGGGTGAAACTAGCGCTAGGGAAAGGGCCGTACCTAGGCATAATAGGAAGGAGCGCGCGCTAGGTAGGCGTTCTTGGAAGGAGCCTTGGGAACTGGGTAGAGGATTAGGTTGATAACCCCCTTTGCTTTGGATGAACCGAACCTCCAATAGGAGACCTGGGTGCCGTTAGCCGTTATAGGCCAAGTAGGCAACCGTGCCGTTGTTGTTAGGAGCCGTGCCCCTTGGTACATTTCATTAGATTTATTTATCTCTAGCGATGGAAGGGGCCGTATAGGAACAGTTGGGATAAGCGATTCCGCTGGTTAACAAAACGACTAGGAAGTTAGGAAGGAACCGAAGCCGAGCCCTTATCTTTTCTTTGAATTCCAGGAATGCTTCTCACTAGAACCTTGGCTAGATAATTCTCAAAAGCAAGGCTAGTTCGTTTACTTCCGTAGAGCCGTACCTCCAATAGGAAACCTAGGATAGGAAGCAACCTGCCTTGATCACGCTGCTGTTCCGATCCTAATTGTTGACGTCTACAACTAGATAATTGATTGATTTTCCTAGCCCTGGTCTATTTAATTGATTTAGTTCGCTAGGAATAGGAAACAGAGGCGCCGTTGCTTGTTCTACTAACGCTAGTGCTACTTATCGCTAGGATACAACTAGATAATTCGTACGTGCATAGGATGCCGAGGGCAGGATAAAGATGAACTCTTTGCCAATGCCTGCTTCCTTGATATGATACCGGTATTGAGGGAAAGGATATCGATGGGCCGCCGTTCCGTTATTGGATTCGATTAAGAACCATAGCCGTAGTCGTAGCCGTTAGCAGGGAACCGAAGTAGGTATTTTAAGCAAGTATTGGCGTACCATAATACAATATTTCATGAACTAATGAGGTCGCGTAACATGCCGTAGTGTAGAACCCAAAGTAGTAGTGTATCACTCTTTCCAAGCCAAGGCAAAAAGCAAGCAGAAGGAATCCGAATCCTCCTATTTTTATTGATTTACTAAAGCCGAAGGAAAGAAAGAAGTAGGCTTGTACCAGCTCTTCTATGAAATTTAAATAAAGTAAATAAGGAAATTAGAAAAATAGGAAAGGCTTTCAGTTGATCACACACAAGTAGGATAGGCTTGGCACTCCAACTAAACTATCAATAGGAAGCGAAGTAGCTTGGAGAAGCAGGACCTCTATATGTCAGTTCAAATGGATTCAAAAACCGGCTTAAAGATAACTCTCAATATGATCGCAAGTCAATCCTCTCGAGAGAGTAGAGTGAGTCTAGTTTTCTTCCCTACCGCCTCTACCTATCAAATCAATAGAGCACTTTCTCTCTCCTCGCTCGTGATAATTCATCTGACCTTAACCCTCAGTTGAATTGAAATAGTCCCGTTTTCAAAAGGGCATACTTATGCTGTCCCTCTTGCATAGTAAGTAAGGGAGATAATGCATTTCCTCCTGATTGTCCACCTTTTCGGAGGCAATCAAGTAGTTGATCACTTATACGAGATTCAGAAATGATTGTTATCTCTAGGCACATCTTATGGGAGGCATCTTTTCCTCCGGAGAAGCAGTCGAAGCGATAGCCATGTCTTATCCTTTTCTCGAGCAAACTATTATTAGTTTAGTCTGGAATTAGACCTGCTGCCTCTGCCTCTGCCTTGACCCTTCCCCTAGAAGTAAGTGCCCTTACCAATAACTCCCTTACTCTCTCTAACCACTGTCCTCAGCCTGCATGAAGTTCCAGATTGATTTCTCTTTCGATTCCTCGCTCTAGTCTAGTACCCACCGATTCTTTAATTGATTGGAAAGATGGGTGTACCCTGATATAGATGTCGATCTCTCCTAGAATCTAGGTATGAGTTTTGGTGTTCGATTCAGATCGATCTAGATATGACTCATCTCACTAATATCATCGTACTCAAAAGGAAGGGGTGGATCTATGTTCCAGACCAGGGTGATGTCAGAAATAACTTGATAAGAGAAATGCATAAAGGCAAGAAAATAAATCTAAAGGCACCACTCCTCTTATTACCCTGAAAAGGAAACAACTCACTTCTTGCGGAATGATAGATCCGTTTGTCTTGCTCTACCTCGCAAGGACTTCTACCATCCCTCTTTTTCTAAATTGTTGTTCGCATAGTTCTATTAAAAGAGGAGGATTTCTCTGACCAACAGCATAGGTCAGAGTTTAGGTTTATCCCTTCCCCTTCTACTTACTTGAGAGTAGGGAGCAAAACTAGATAAGTCTTAAGCGAAGACTGGGTTTAATGATACCCTCCCCATTCGTAACTGCTTACAGCGGAACTTCTACTATTCATTCTATCCACTATCTCTCGACAAATGAATCTGAATCAAAGTAGAGTAGAAGGCCAGACCTTAGGCGAATTTCGGTATCAAGAGATGAAAGTGAAAGGCGGAGGTATCCTTGGACCCCAGAAGCTAGTTCCAGTATCCTCATTTCTTTGGACACCAAACATGCAACATATCCTCCATTGGCATTAACACATCATAGTGAAGCTTCCTTCACTGAACAGATCTTCAGCAAGAAATGACTAGTTGTCATTCCAAACTCCTTACTCTTCCTCGTCAATTTCATTGCCTTAATGGCAGCAGTCTGATCCCTTTCTTCGATAAATGGAGCCGTGTGACAGCGCAGGTAGTCGCTTAGTTTCTTTCCCTGGTTGGCTAATGCTTAACACTGGTCAGATACCATAAGTTATGGTAGTGCTCGCTCGGCAAATCCTATCGGTTCAGCAGCGTCCTTAGTAGGAGCAGAAGGGATGTAGCGAGGAGCCGAAACCTACCGTTACGGAACCGTGGAAAAAGCCGAAACCTAGGGTATTCCCTGATCTGAACTTCAATAACAACCATTGCCTTACGTACCATTGGCTGGGAAAGGAAGGTGCCGTTTGCCGCAAGTAGATCTAGCTGATTGACTCGTTCATAGGCGAAAATCAATGCATCGAACCCTTTGCCGATCAAAAGATTAGGAACCGTCCTCCTTTTACCGGATACCCTTGCCGAAGAAGGGCTCTAAATATCTCGTACGTATGTTTCCTAGGATCTACTACGTTAAAAAGTATTGGCTTGAGTTCTTTCGCGATAGGCCCTTGCAAGAAAATGCTTTGAAGGGGACCACCCATCTTTTCTTTGTTCTTCGCCCATTTTTCTCTTTCAAGTTGTCAAAGGAGAGTTTCTCTTTCCACCTTGTAATGGGAATGTAAGCTCTGACTTTGCCCTCATCGGATAAAGAGAGTACTAATCCCTGTACCTGACTGGTATTCCTCGGTTCCTTCTTCCCCCAGCTTGTTGCCCTCCATCCTGGACCATCTTATTCGAATACCGAGACTCTTGCATACTGAAAGAAGAAGGTTCCTTACTTTATCTCGCAGCAGGTACCCACATCTATCCATTCTTTTGATCTTCGGAATTCCTATTAGTATGCCCTCCGCATATCTGACATAACATAGTTTCGTATTGCATCCCCCAAATACCATATCTTTTTTCAATCACCATCACTCCCTCTGCTACCTTCTTGTCAAGCAGGTGGAGGTATAATGGTGAGAGTGGAGGAAAAGGAGGGATTCGCTGAGTTCAAAAGCAAGAGTACTTCAGTGAAAAAGCAATAAATGAATTCCCAGTTCAAAGTGATACACAAACAGCTTGTTGCTAATGAATTCAAAAAAGAAATGCTTGCTAGGTAAATCGTACTTTTTGCACAGTCACATATGGCTCGTAACTATTCTCGGTGTTATCTTACAACTACTCTTCCTTTCTCTCCTTCGGAAGAACTAGTCTTTGAAGCAAGAGATGAACATATTGTGGGCGGATCTTCTTACCCATTGATTGGAACATCGTAAAAACTCCGAAGATCCTTTTCACTATAGTTAGTGACGTATCCAAATTCTGTATACTATTGGTGGACGGGACATTCCGCTTCCTTCTGCTTTGTTTTCACGAAGCGAGCGCTTTCAACAAGCTTCTTTGGTAATAAGCAAAAGTGTGTAAAGTCCTCCTCTCACTGGGAAAGCTTTGTTGTCTTCGTTTTCTTTCAGCCGTAGTATATCGCCGCATATGATCTGGCTTTTAAAGTGGGTTAGTAAGAAAACTGACCTTTCTGGGTAAGTGCCCTTTTTATGTTTAAGAGCGAGTTGAGCAGTAAAATAGAAAATAAGAGCTGCTAAAACAATATCTTTTTCTTAAAGTTCCTACGATGCTAGTTTTGAAAAGGCATATACACTCAGATAATGCAAGAGTTCCCCACTACCAAGTAAGCTCTTTCTACTTGTTCACCTGTGTACTTATGGATGAAAACTACCTGGCTTTGTTTGGCTACTTTTTTGATTGGCTAGTGTGATTTTATATCTCAGGCTAGACTCGATTGAGCTGTCTTACATTAGTGTGGCTATATGTGAATCGCAGAGGTCTGTAAATTAAGGCAATAGGCAGGCACATTTTAAATGCAGCAGTAGTGAGTTCCTATAGAAAATAAAAAATGAAATAAAAGGTCATAATGGTCGGAAGCTGTTCACTACATCAGAACCATCCAGAAGGAAAAAAAAAAAGCACCTGAGGTCAGGTGTTTCTTAGGAGTTCAATATGTTTCATGTGTGTTTTTGCAAATCTTTTTTCTTCACTGGTCCTGCACGCTTGATAAAAAGGATCTGGTGTCTATGCCAGGTTGGTAAACCATATAGATCTTGCCCAAACAAGGAGTAGGGGCTAGCTTGTAAGCCACGACTTAGTACTACGAGGATTCTGGCGGAGTGCTTTTCACATATAGATAGGTCGGGATGAAGAAGCTCCGTAGTCAACTAATAGATAGAAAATCACAGTAACCTTTTTCCAACAGTTTCACCATGATAAGAACAACCTTGTCATACATGATAATTATGGGCTTTCTTCCTCCTTCTTTATAGTCTTCAGTTCAATCTGCCAAGTCCGATTCATCTTTTTCCAACCCTTCCTCTGTTCTTATCCTAAACCTCTTCTCTTCGTTCCCTTTGCCCCACCAAAAGAGGATCGCCCCTAGTAATATAATAGCACCTTGATTTATTTATCCAGATGGGCATATCTTTTCTTTAGTTTATGCATCTCTCATTCAAAGACAGACAAGAAAATAAATCTAAAGGCACCACTACTCTTATTATTAGTAAACGGTAGGAACCCAACAAGGGAAGAGAAGCTTTCTAAAATGCCATTAGCCGATACCTGATGCTGGTCAATCGAAGACGGATCATACCAGTGGTAGTTCGATGGCAGATTCCCCATATTTATGAAGAAAAACAAGTTCTAACCCCATTCTAGGAGTTCCCACCTGGATTCCCTCAAACTGGTGTGGAAAGGTCATTAGAGGCTCCTCTCGAGGACATACAAGAAGGATCCCTCTTTTCTTACTCGGATGGCTTGGCTGTTTCTAGGCATTCCACTAGTACCGTTTTAGGGAAGAAACTACTGCTGGCACGGGACAACCATACCTACTCAGAGTACTCTTTTCTTGCCTTGTAACAACAGTCTATTCCACCGGATGCACAAGCCTAAAAAGCCTATTCTATTTATTTGCTAAAATAGTCCAATTTGACGTAAACAGTTTTCGATGTTGAAAACATCTTCGAAGAAATGAAAAGGTATCCTACATCACCAGTATCCACATATCCTCCTATCAAATCCAATGCAACGGCTCCTACTCTGTATAGATTATAGACCTTTGCTTTTGATTATCGGGTAATAGAATTTCATGATTGCATAGCAACCGACCGAGGAACTACTAATCTTTAGACCAAAAAACCCTTGACTTATTTCTACTCTACCTACTAGCTTACCCAAAGACTTTTCTCACACATAAACCGTGACATGACCTATTCTCAAATGCCTACTTTCTCTTCTCTTAAGTCTACAACAAGTGGGAGAGGCAGGATTCGAACCTACGTAGAAAACCTTCAACAGATTTACAGTCTGTCGCTTTTGACCGCTCGGCCACTCTCCCCTTCCCTGGGATACGCCCTCCTCAAACAAAGGGTTCCTGAATAAGAAGGATGGCGGCCTTCGTTCTTAAGTTAAGAAGAGCAGATGGAACTATTAGATTTGCTAGCGTTCCGGGAGAATAAATAAGGTCATTTAGTAAGTTCATAACAATTTCTGTAAAGCAAGGGGCAAAGCTTCTACGACAGCTTCCCCCTCATTGCCATCGTCGGCCTTCCCCAGCTCCCCTCCTTCGTCGCTTCTGGCTAAGCATCTTTCGGCGGAGGAAAGGAGGCGACTAGTCGCTTCTGGCGAAGCTGCGAGTTCATGAGCAAGTGAATGAACGAGCTGCGAGTGAAGTGCAACAGTCGTAAGTAAGGCTCGCCATGTTCCTAAAAGGAGTGACCATCTTTTCTTCCCTTCTACTGACACTGAGCGAGCAGCAAGCATAGGCAATAGTTTCCGTAGGGGTGGGGCGCAAGCAAGCGTTTTCAGACTCCGCTAGCTAGCGTACTCTTCTGCTATCAATGAAACCGAAAGAAAAAACCTGTGCCCTTTCGTATAGATCGAGACGCAGTACTTTTTCTTGACTTCTTCCATACTAGGAAGAATGGAAGGAAATCCTTCGATAACACTTCTTCTTCCTTATTTGAAGAAATGATATCCGACGCCCGCTCTTTCATTTCAAAAAAGTTCTTCTTCTTAAGAAGCAAATAGCATTTCCTATTGATTTGTCCCCTGGACTAGACCTATGTAGATTCGGAATTATCCGTCGCTACGCTGTTCCCAAGGACTAGCAAAATCAAAATAGCGAAATTCTTGGGTCATCTCAATGGGTTCAGAAACCACACGTTTCTCTGGATCATCATAGCGTACTTCCACATATCCACTCAGAGGAAAGTCTTTTCGTAATGGATGACCCTCGAAACCATAATCAGTTGATATACGGCATAAATCCGGATGATTGATGGAAGAAACACCAGACATATCCCATACTTCTTGCTCCCACCGGCCGGCTGATGGAAATGGACTGACTACCAGAGATATTCGTGTTACTTCATCCGCACTTGTTTGTACACGAATGCGTGAGTTATACCGAGTACTCAATAAATTATGGACAACTTCAAATCTTCATTTTCGAGAGGGATGATCCACTCCGCAAATATCGATCAAAACTTGAACCCTTGTATAGGTATGCCATTTTAGAAAGCACAACAATGGAAATGGGTAGTCAGTATTGGTATAAGATCTATTCCCATGTTCCGATCTTTTCATTTTATGTACCCATTTCTTGGGTAAAATCTCCCAACTATATTTAAAAATGGATTGGTTATCCATAAATGAAAATAAAGAAAGCTTTTTTTTTTGTTCCGCTTCTTGCTCTAAGCAGAGAGACTTGTCGGAAATCGCCGGTTGGGTTGGTCCGACCAAGAAAGGCATGGGAGTGGAGAGGCGGAAGTGAAAGACTGGCTACCAATAAAGATCCCTCACTGCACACTTTCTATAGTTCTGTATCCAGGATCGGCTGCATGCTCTAGTGTTGAATTGGGTATAGAACCCAGGATGCTTGGTTACAATTCCAAATCCGCTAAATCATGTTTGTTTTATTTTTTTTCTCGATTGGCTTTGCTTTATCCATGGGTAATGAGTTTCAATGTTTCCGTTTAGAAATAGAAGCTTTTTCGTGCTTGCCTGCGAGCATTGGAATGGCCTGAATGGAATGAATATTAAGATAAATAAAAGATTCCAAGAAAATTGAGAAAGTTATTAATTCTTATATTCATTTCCTATACTTGACCGAACAACTTCCAATTCCGTTATTTCAACTACACCAAATGATCTTTCGAATTGGTCAAGACTCTCCTGTTTATGGCCCCTTCTATTTTATATGGTACCTGTTGTTGTTTCATTGAATTTGCTTCAGGCTTGCGATTCGACTTTGATCATTATGGATTGGTACCAAGAAGATCAAGTCCTAGGCAAGCGGACCTAAACCTAATTTGCACAGCCGGTACGGTAACAATGAAAATGGCTCCTTCTTTAGTGAGATTATATGAGCAAATGCCTGAACCAAAATACGTCATTGCTATGGGAGCTTGTAGTATTACAGGGGGAATGTTCAGTACAGATTCCTATAGTACTGTTCGGGCAGTCGATAAGTGAATTCCTGTGGATGTCTACTTGCCGAGCTGTCCACCTAAACTGGAGGTGGTTATAGATGCCCTAACAAAACTTCGTAAGAAGATATCACGAGAAATAGTTGAGGATCGAACTCTATCTCAAAAGAGAAATCGATACTACTAGTCACAAGCTTTATGTTCGGCGCAGTACTCATACTGGAACTTACGAGCAAGAATTGCTCTATCAATAACCGTCTACTTTAGACATATCTTCTTAAACTTTTTTCAAATCCAAAAGTCTAGTATCTTCCTACAAATTAGTGAATTAGGAAGGGCTCTGTTGTGCAGAAAAAGAAAGAGCAGGGCAATCTTTCAAACTTGCATTTGAAATGTGAAATATTTATACAAGGGGGAGAGATCAAGACAATGCAGCAGGGTTGGTTATCTAATTGGCTAGTCAAACATGACGTGGTTCAGTGGCGGAGCTCGGACAGAAATTTATGTGGGGCGCATCATTAAGAAAACTTTTTGATGGCATCGCAAGGTCTCACATAAATGCCTAATATATGGAAAATTTAAAAGATTGAACATGGTACCTCTCATTAGAAGATAGTAGTCCATTGATTCAATTCAGAAAAATTCAACAATTCAAGAGCTAACAAACCTGTAAATCTGAAGAATAAATCATCTAGCGCGTTTGATTCGCAGTACCAATCAATCTCGGAATGATCCCAACCTACATTGCTGTTTTGGCATGAACTCATCTGACACCAACCCATTCCGTGAAGCAGGAACTGCATGCCAACATACAGGATCGATTGGACTAATGCGGAGCCGATCCATGCCGCATGGGCCAACAATTAAACCAAACACGCTGCTGTTTAGTTGAAGTGACACCTGCTAGCTGCTGTGGCTGTGACTGCGGTCTGCGGCGGTGACGAGCGCACGCCGGCAGCAGCGCAGTGCACAGCAGCAGCACGGCAGCACGCAGCATGCCAGCGCCAGCAGCTACAGCTAGCTAGGACCTCACCGCCTCTGGCGTGCGCGCGCGGCTGGCCTCGCGCGGGACGGCCGTCAGCGGGCGTGCAGACCGCAGGCGCCGGAGGAAGAGCTCGAGTGCGGGACGGCGGCCGGCCAGACGCGAGTGTTATCCTGTCCTGTATTCCCCTGGCTTAAGGATTTGGGGCCACTATCCACTTGTGCCGTGGGCTATTGGGCCCAAACGTTTTCTTTCGCAACTTTCGCGGTCTCGCCTTCCAGCCGCGGCGGAGCCGCCGAACGCCACCGATCGCTTGGCGGAACGATTAACGAAGGAAGACAGAGGGGTAATAGGGGTTGCACTCCGGCGGTAGGTGGGGCAGCTTCCCCACCGTGCCGCATGGGGAGCTCCGTCTCTGACGTGGTTCATAGATCTTTGGGCTTCGCGAGGAATAGAGACTTTACAAATCAAAGCGGGGGATTGGGATTCCATTGCTGTTATTTTATATGTATATGGTTACAATTATTTACGTTCCCAATGTGCTTATTTTTAGGAAAGATGGCTCTTTAGGTAGCGTGTATCATCTCAGTATGGTATAGATAACCCAAAAGAAGTATGTTGCATAAAAGTCTTTGCCCAAAAGGATAATCCTAGAATCCCGTCTGTCTTTTGGATTTGAAGAGGCGCTGATTTTCAAGAACTCGAATCTTATGATATGGTGGGAATCTCTTATGAGCCTTTATGTAAGCACTATATAACCCCCAATTTCTATGAAATACAAGATGCTCATTGAATGATAATAAATTCATGCTCACTTATACAACACAACTCCAGATTTTATTCAAGTCAAGGAATATTTTGATGTTTTGTTCCTAGATGAAATGGAATACCTATTATATTAGAATTCATTTCTATTAGAATTCATTCCTATTATACAAAAGGTCCAGATAGACTGAAAAAAGGGCTTCATTTCGATTCTCCAATTTGGAAAATCACATATTCATTTCCTTCGTATAAACAGAAAAATACGATGACTCAAAGAAGTTCCCTACCACGAACTTTGTACCGCGCGCATTACTTAGAACAACTATGAAAGTAAGATAAGATAAGCAAGAATATCAAAATATTCGGAATAGCAGAATAAGAAATGAAAAAATGAAGAAAAGGGAACCTAATCTCACCTCCTTCTGTACCATAAAGAAAATAACCCGAGTCCCTAAAGAAAAAGAAGTGTCTCTATTTAGAGATTTATCTACTTAGATGAAAAAATAATACTCCTTCTATATTATTCTAGAATATGTATCCCAATCCATCTCGAGTAATTTTTATCAATACCTATTCGGTAGATCCTTTTTTCTGTGCCAGGAACCAGATTTGAACTGGTGACACGAGGATTTTCAGTCCTCTGCTCTACCAACTGAGCTATCCTGACCATTTATTGTGCATCATCCTAGTAGAGTACGTACTTGTATCTATGTCAATTAAAGGGACTAAAAAAGAAAAAAGTCTTCTAAAATTGGACTTAGTAAATGTCAGGATAATGATATGGATTGTGAATGACTTACTTAATAATAGGGATTACTTGCCTATACTATAATATGTTCATTTGTATGAATGGGATAAGATCCAAAGAAGTAAGTTCGGATCCGTTTGTGAAAGAGTAGAATAAGAAAGATAGTGAATCTTGTTTGAACCATTAATGAAAAATAGAGGTTGGTACAATAGTTAGGAAGTAAAATGGGTTTTTTATTGGGGATAGAGGGACTTGACTTGAACCCTCACAATTTAGAAAGTCGACGGATCGACTATATAATATACTATAAATTTCATTGTTGTCGGTATTGACATGTAGAATGGGGTTCTCTCTCCATTCACTTTGAGCTGGGTTTCTTGTGATCTTTGTAGTTGTTTTTCCGTCCAATTTTATGGTAAATTCAGTCATAGGAATCCAGACTCCGCTTGATTCGATCTTCAGTTTCGACCTTCATCACTCAGGAAATTTTTGTTGCCACTTATTCCACTCAGAGAGACCGAACCAGGCAACAAAAAGGCTGAAGGAAGTTCTCTTTCCATTCCAACTAAACTAAGTGAAAAAAGGGATAGAGCAAATTGTTGAGGAACAAAGAAAATATCTCCAAACCAACGACTCCTTTCCTTTGGTCGACTCTAAAGAATGTATCGGGAGTTGGGAGTTAGCCATCTCATAGGAGTGATAGCAGGGTTTTGAACGGAGTTTCTTCGTACGATTGAAAAAAAGAGTGCTCTAGGTCGGTGAAAACAACAAGAAGATTGTTGTCTATCTCCCAACCTCTTTAAAGCAGCTACCTACCATGATATGGTCTTGGGACAGCATTGGCACCTCCGTTTGCTGGATCTTCTAGGCACTCGAAAGCGCTTCCACGAGAGACAGATGGACTTTGAGTTATAGACAGAGAAGAGCCCTTAGAGGATGAAGAGTTATTCCTAACCCTTATCCGAGTAATGACTACGACCCACGAGCGATACCTTTGTCTTTGGTGCTTGATTTGTCCTCCACACAAGCCTGTCGTTGGGCTACTTGTGTCTTCGGCAGATACAAAGGAGAAGTGACGTGAAATAGCCCTCCAACTCGTAGCTCTTCTTGCTTAACGTGAAAACTCTCCTTTCCGATGAAAACGAGAAAGAAAGATGTCAACTACTAAATGTGCTGCTTTGTGAATTTGATACTAGGTAGTTCTCCACCCTCGGCAGGCAAGTAGCCTTTGCGACTTACATCTCTGCTACTGGAGGGTATGAACCCCCGGATCTAGGCGAGGTGATGGCGGGGAACTCCAACAGGTTTTGGTTTCCTCCTCACTGATTGATGGAGCCCAAGACTGCTTGACGACTTTCGGTGTGGGGTCAGCTTGAGCCGAGGTCGTCTCGTAACAGGAACAGGAAGAATAGCAAACAAGCACACAAGCAGGAATAGGAATATTGGCTGTCACTATCCTCTGGTTAGCAATCAACTACGAAGCTGGCAACTCACAAGCCAGCAAGTAAACCTCTGTCAGATCTTCGGCCCTGTTTATGAACGAAACTGACTCTACTTCCTCATTCAGGCTGATATGAACTGCAAAAGAAGGCCCTCATCTTTAGCGTGGATATCGTAGGTATAAATGAAAGAAACAGGAATCAGGAAGTTGTTTCTTTCTCTCGATACGCAGAGGGGAGAGCATGCCCTGTCTCAGGCAGTATATCAGTCGTTAACGATCTTACCAGGACACATCCAATTGAAACTAGAATCCCAACCTCTTTGGAAGAAGCTCCAAATAGACTTTATTTCAGAGCGGGTGCCCTTCGGGCCCTCAAATGTGTTAAATAAAGGCTATACCTCTGCCTAGAAAAACTGGAGTTTCAGGCACCCTCGTGGGAGACATTGGATGTTGTCAACCGGCCTTAAAATGCTCATAAACTGCTCTTCCCCCTTTGACTTAGTTTTCGCTCTCCTCTGTTTCTAGTAGACTAAGCCTGATCCTACTTTGCGAGCAGAAGCGTAATATTTAGTGAGTCTCAGTTTGAAAAGTGCCAGTACCACAGTCGTATGACTCACAGACCTCCGACAACCTTGACGAGTATAGTGAGCCCATGGCCGTTGCTTTTGAACCTGGGGAGTTTGCTTTTGTACTTAAGCAAGGGAATTTGATGAAAGTGATTGAGCTGACCTACTATCTATAGTAAGACATGCCCTTTCCACACTCACTTCAGATTCTGGGTGGGTAAAGGGAAACGTGATCTCTATTCTGAGAGGGAGCGCGGTCGAGCATAGACTCGGCAACAACCAATACATCCAATACCACAGTAGGCCCACGTACTACAGCTTAAATGTACTGTATGTGCCATCATAAACCATTTCAGTCGTAGTACCTAACCTACCAGGCACTTGTTTGCCACCAAGATAACCTAATTAACGTGAAACCAACTGTATTTCCGCTGTAGTACCTGTAACCAAGCTAAGTGAAATTGAAAAAACATTTTCGCTGTACTACCGCTCGTGTAACCGACGTAATCGGTCTTAAACACCTATAATATAAGGAACTCGTGTACAACCATAACATTTATATATTTCACAGGTGTACCACCGTAACCAATTTCACTCGTGTACTACCGTAAAGCAACGCACTATTATACTAATACCATTCTATTGCATATATTATCCTTAATTTGGTTACTAATGAGCTGGTTTGTCAATCCAAGATAGAGGACGAAGAAGAAGCTCTTTTGAAGGAAGCTGGCAACCCACAGGTAAATGCTTTTCATTTTAGGTCATATCCCGTAGCAAATCAAGGTTCGGAGTCAGATGATTGTGAGAGAATGAATGCCTATGCGTCCGATGCCATGGAATCTGCTGCAAAGTCAGTCTGACTAGGATAAGATTTGTTGACCTGAGACTGGCCTTTTTCCTAGGGATTAGACAAAGTCAGAAAAAGGGATTCTGCTTTCATAGTACATCAATAAGAAGGAATAGCTGGTTCACGGTAAAGAACTCATGCTATAGGGATCGAGCCTAAACCAAACGATTTTGAAGCATTTCTTTGTACAGCACCAAATCATTCCACCTCGACTATTTCATC
>DXKC01000004.1:0-20000 GCA_031170775.1 Cymbopogon citratus
ATAATAGTAACGTGGTCCCGGGCATCTAGCATTCTACCCGCAATGGTTGGCCATACAATCGCGATTCATAATGGAAAGGAACATTTACCTATTTATATAACAGATCGTATACTAGTATTCTCTTAGGACTTGGAAGTGTAGTTGTCTTTCCTTAGCTGCACAGGCAGTAAAAGTAAAGAGCTAGAGGTCGGATCCATCCTCTCCTCTATTAGGCTAGGCTGAGCAGCACTTTGCGCATTCAATACGGCACTATTTGAAACTGGGCTATTTGAACCTGGTCAACAACTTAACTTCTCTTCTTGCAGCTTTGGGTTGATAAGATAGTTGGTTGCGGCTTAACAGAATTGGTACTATGTCCATCCTGATCTGTGACTTTGACTCTTGCTTTGATCCCCACGTTCCATTAGAACGAGTGTAGGAACCCTCTCTTGTCATAACCTATTTGATTTACGAGATCCATTATTCAATAGATAAGCCACTTCTCTTGGTCGTGGGGGAACTATGATCGATTCTATACCTAATATAAGATATTGAATGAAGGTAACACAGAATGAAATAATGGTTTATAGCAGCCGTTAAGTACCCGTTCTTTCCTGGGCACCGCTAATCGGAATACAACAACCGTACCATTTTGTGGAATAGGAATCAGCCCACAACCTCACATCATAAACAGCCCAGGGTTTAGTTGTTTCCCCGGAATAGGCCTTGCTCAGAGGATACGAATCGAAAGCCAGTCTTCGAATTTAGCCTTTCCCGAGGATATTACCTTTTTCTTTGATCCAGCGAGCAGAAGTCTTTCCCTTTGGTTTCATTGCTTTGGAGTACCGAGTTTGAATTGCTTTGCAAGGAAATAGTCGTTGTAGGATCGTATCTCCACGGAAGTACCGTTGTAGGATCTACTGCCGTCTACTACTATTATACTATACGAGAATTTCCACCTTGTTGAAGATCTGGTGGTGCTACCCGAAGACTTAAATGAATAGCCATCGCTGTTAAGAACAACCGATGCCTTATGTATGTGTATTGGATCCGCTCTTCTGTTAGCATGAACACATGAATGAGATTCTATTCCTCTTCCTTATTCTTCAAAAATAGAACCCCCCACCCTCACCTTTCTTAGGACTATCAAGCCTTCTCGAATTAGGTCTATGGGTACGAAGGCCTCTCCTCGAATTTGTTCTACGGTAGAAGCTTCTACCGTAGACCCGGATACAAATCTTTCACTCACTGAAAAGTGAAAACCTGTGATTATATCTTCCTGAAGACGGATGCGACGGGAAGAAGTGGCATTTAGAAGTGTTGCTGACTTTACATTTAGGTTTCGGCATAACAAAGCTTGCACTGTCTTTTCGCACTTAGGCGCACAGCGTGCCGTTGGTAATGATTCTACTACGGTGCTGCAAATTCGCAAGCTGACCCTAAGTAACCGTTGTTGTTCATTGGATTCCTCCGGAATGACTTCGTTAGGATTGAAGAATTGCTGCAATTCTTCCTGAATAGACTCGATTCTCCCGTCGAGAGTTTCTTTGAAAGTCTTACCTAAACTCTTCCGACTGAATATGAGAAAGCCTATAAAACAACGAGCTACTATCATTTCTTCATTATAGATTGAGATCTTCTTCGGACTTGATGCACAAATAGATGGAATAGCAGCAAATAGCATATTTATATCCTTCATATCCGTTGAACTCAATCTAGTCATCATCATAGAGTAACTATTTGATTTTATTTTATTTTTTCAGCTCTGCTCCCGAAAAGAGAAAGGGATACTTTTTTTTTATGGTGGGCGTAGGTGTTTCCAACGAA
Source organism: Cymbopogon citratus (assembly GCA_031170775.1). Taxonomy (NCBI): domain Eukaryota; kingdom Viridiplantae; phylum Streptophyta; class Magnoliopsida; order Poales; family Poaceae; genus Cymbopogon; species Cymbopogon citratus. Next base: position 1,807 of record DXKC01000004.1, read on the forward strand.
AAACAAATTCGAACACGAACTTCCATGACAAAACTAAATGCTAGTTGCCTACAGCAACTGCTAATTCAAATAATTTAGAATGGTTATAAAGTGGTTACTAGCGGGCCCATGAACGACCAGATCAAGATAGATCTGATTTAATGTTAGAATCTGTTCTTCTATTGAGTCCCCCGAGAAAACCATATTTTGAATTTTTTCCTGGAGTGAGAATCCCTCCGGCAATTGGGCATTACCTGAAGTTTGCTCCAAAAGCATTTTGAGTTTATACTCGATCTTCAGTTTTAGTACCTCAATATCCAATGTGTGGGAGTGGATTTGTTCTTGAAGACGACCAAAAAGATGCCCCGCTTTATAAGCGGCAAAAATGGCAACCGAAACAATGATTCCGGCGCCTACATATGAAATGAATTGGTTATCCATAAATGAAAATAAAGAAAGCTTGATTTGGGTTCCGCTTCTTGCTCTAAGCAGAAAGACTTCTCTCAACTGGCCTTGGTTTTTCCAAGGAAATTCTATCTTTAGTAGCGATCACATGACGTCGACCAGTATACGCACATCTTTTGACAACTTATAGAATAGATTCCTGTCCCTTCTCTCTTTTGAGCAAAAGGACTCATCTGGAGCATTTGTCCCATCGACGAAGGCCAATGAGACTATTATACGCGTTTTCTGAGAAGCAACACTCACCTACATTTGACCTGACTTTGATAGTCAAACGATGTAGAGGAACGGGCGTACCTGGAATCACGTTTCCTTGACCTCACTTCGTTTCTCATCTCATCAACCACTACGATAATCTTAGGATAGAGGGAAGGGGCGAGACCTTGATTTTCACCTATTGAGACGAGGTAGCCCATTATGATATATAAGGTGAGTCATTGATTTAGTTACACACCGTCTTCTCTGACAAGAGAGAGTCTTCGGCAGCAGCAGTACTTTAGTACGATCGAACAACGGGGAGATTTCTCTCTTGCTTGGGTTCCGTACGGTCTAACGAAGCAAGCGTGATGCTTATCTGATGTCAGGTAAAATTCTTCTTACTATGACATTGAGAACTGGAGGTGGAATAGTCAGAGTGGGAATAAGCATAGCATAATTCTATAAAATCCATTTTATCGAGTAGTTGGATCATATCTTCACTTTCCTATCTAGCTTTGGTAGCAGGAGTACGTGTCCAACGGCTGGTAAGACCCCGTCTTTTATTTTATGTGAAAAGCGAAGAAGGAAAGCATGCTCAAAGAAGGAAAGCTCAAGGTCTAGCTGAAATTCCAGAGCCACTGCGAGCACTAAGTACAAAGCAAGACATACAGGTCTCATCTGATCCTTATGGGAAAAGTAGCCTGGGGATTGATTAAACACTCGGGAAATCTTCGAATAAGTTATTTATTCATGTAGCTTATAAGAAGTAATTTCTGTAGATAAGTGATTTATTTTAGAGTAGCTGGAGAAGAAACTAGATAGTAGCTGGAGAAGAAAGATACCTCATATCTTCGGCAAACATGATCGCTATGGATAGACATGGATAAGCATCTCTAACGATCTTATAGTAAGTAATTCGTCGACTGGATAAGTAAAGGAAAGGTAATTCTTCGACTGGATGGAAATTCGTGTTGAACTTCAAGGCTGCCGCTTGACCTTACTGCTATACCGCTTAGCGCCTGCCCACAGCCTGCTATACAGCCTACTGTTTGACTACTTTGGCTTGCCCAACTACGGCAGGCTTGACCTACGAGAGTCTCGCTCGAGAAAAGGTTGCTAAAGGTCGTTGTATGCTCTAGTGTGCTAAGTTGGTGATTGCCTTCCAACTAATGGGTTGTGGAGTGCTAGGTACGCTAAACAAGAAAATGCAATTCCTTGTTTAGCATCTAGTTGAGTGGGTGCTTGCCAATGGATGGTTCTTCTTTCCCTTCCGATACATAAAAACGATTTCTTTGCCTTCTCACTAGTGGTCTCAATCCTTGACTCGTATCTCATATTAGGTGCCCTACTTCTTTTTATATCTAGGAACAAGCGTCGGAGTCAATATCCAAGTAGCAGCGGAAGCTGTCCAGCCGAAAGACAGATCTGACAAAGCCGGTGAGGGGGGCAAGTGTTCTTCGGACTCATTCCAATTGAGTGCCAAGATGCGCCTGGAGCATAGCGCTGGGGTGCGAGAACGAGTAGGAAGTTCTGGTCCCACCCAGAAGAGTGCACTGATAGCCTATCTATCAATCTTCTCCAGCCAATGACATAAGATAGGGAATCTTTCTGATTGGTCTAATTGAGAGGAAAGACAGCGTAAGTGTTCTCGATCCTCACAACAGACTTGGAAAGAGATGGATTACTTAGTCCAGTGTGATGTGGTCAAGTGCGGGCAGACCGCGTGAACCACTGTCTCTTGTTAAAGCGCTGTAGAACGTTACTGGGATAAAGGGGGATGACCTTATCCCTCTTATCTCCTATCTCCGGAAAACGCCCATATTTGCAAAAAGGGGCAATGATTGTTCATTGCGTTGGTATTCCTAGAGGATTTCCTCTGTCCCCTATCTTGATGAACCAGAAGTGAGAAGGGGTAGGTGAATTAAGGGGTTCTTATGTTATGTGTCGCCATCAATTGGATCTATTCTACCCAGTAGACCTTTGCAAAGAAGAAGAAATGAGGATCTACTAGCCGATCACGAAATAAGCTCACTCGTGGTCCCTACTGCTTATGGGACAGTGATCGAATCAGTTCAACTGGTAGATGAAATGGGAATTTATATGGAAGCGCACGAGGGGAAGCAAAGACGGGGCGAAGGGATTACGGACCGGGCTTTCGATACGCTGGATTTGATACCTTCTGATATTGCACTAGAAATGGAATAGAGGAGGAAGAGGCTAGGTAGGCTGTAGTAGCGCATGCTGGAAAGCTAGTCAAGGTTGTTCGTCATTAGCAAAGGTAGTTATTTCAGTAACTTTATCTGGTTTCAATCCTTCCGTTACGAGATATCCTTTCGTACAACGGTAAGGTTTTCCTCGGCTACCCCTATGCCCATATGGGGCAAACAAAACAACAACGGTTTCCTTTTACGGCACTGCTCAATCCGAATACCAGCTACTATACCCTTTTAAAAAATACTAGCTTTCCCTTTTGCCTCCCCTTCACGGGTAAGATATTTTCTATTCCCAGGACTAGTACGCGTACGCTATTGATATTCCTTGCGCAAGAGCTATTCCTATCCTTTCATCCAAAGCTTCCTGTCGGTTCCCGGGATTCAAAGCATCGGCAAAGAACATTCTATAGTTTGATTCGGATTCGTCTGCATCTGGGGCCGAAGAGAAAGAGGTTTTTTCCTTTGCTTCGGGTTCGGTACACGGCTAATCCCTACTCCTTATTGGGCAAGGGAACTACAGCGGCATGATATCCGTAGCGATTCCTACTCCTAGCACTAGCGATAAACAAATCTAATTAAAAGAAATCCTAATCTCCAAAGCCCGGCTTCCCTAAAACCAATACGAGTACGAGCGCTAGCCCTTTTGGGAACAACAACGGCTTCCTATTGAAAATCCAGCTAGTTCGAATAGCCGAGGACAGGATTGATCATTTTATTTATATATATGGGAAAGTAGTAAATTGCATTTTCCCTAAGGTCACCAATTGCTAAAAAGTTAGTTTCATATATAGGCCAAATCAATGCAATGTGCGATGGGCGCCTAGCTTCGGGTTAAGCACTAGGGCAGTTCGGGTCTTCCGTGAAGAGATTTAGCTGCTCCTCTCCTATTGGAGGTGCGGTTCCTTATCGTTCAAATCAATCAAAAGATCAGGGAATGGAATATGCTTCCTACGCTAGAGAAATGCTATTCCTAGTGGTGCTATGTATGCTGCTGTTACTAGCGTTAGTAATTTCTTTTTCCTTCTTTAAGCAGAGTGCGTTTTTGTTCCATGCATGGTGGAAGGGGATTTAACGCAAGGTCATGGTGGTCTTTGATTATGGATAAATGCAATCGACTGACGTCTAATTGGAGAGAGTACGGAGTTGGTAACTGATCATGCATGATTCCATTTCCTCCCCACGTAAAAGGCGGGTCGTCGTCCAATTTCCCGGTCATTGTTACGCTCATGGATTGGCCTGGTACGTACATTGCCGTTAAAGGGCCTGCTAGCAGGGGATAAACATTGGCATGCTCCTCAGTGGCAAAGAAACAAGCTAGCACATATATAGCACTTGTACGTACGACAAGCGACAAGCTTGTGACTCTGACAACCGGCTCATACAAGGGTAGCTGTGTTGACCAAACCACACCGAACCAGTCAGGAGTTTTCAGAGATTATGCCCAGCGTCACATGACACCACTTCATTGTATACAACACGATGAACCGATCAAAAAAGACGAAGCAGACATACACAAGTTCAAGAGCGAGGTTAGACAAGCATGCATGTATCAGAACAGCAACGTGATCACAGCTGCTGCTACGAGGACTAACGTCACAAGGGAAATCCGGCTGGAACTGAAGGCCACCGATCGCGCGGCACGGACGTCGAAAGCTCCTCCATAGTCGACGGGGGCACTGGTCCTGGGACGGCATCTGCTGGACGGCCGTACGCTGGCTTACTCGATCCTGTGTGCTTGCATTGATTCAGACGTGAGATTAAGCACGCAGAATAATGCTAGGCGCGAGGTAAATCTCGTCTTTGAGGAATCGGCAGGTCAAATCGGAGAAAAGCAGGCAGCGGCAGAGATGAAGGAACAACAACGAACAGCGATGCAGAGTGAGACGTACGCGCACTTAGGGTCGATGCTGTTTGGAACTGATTGGACGGGAGAAAGACAAGTTTGGTGCAGCTGCGTTGGGCTGCAGAAAGAATCTGCATACATCATGTCCTGTTGGGAGTAAAGGTAGGATGAATGTCAATAGAATACATCTAGCTTCCTACCTTTGAGGTACAATAATCTGCATTGTGATTCCAAAATATGATCCTGCTTTTAGAAATTGGAATCATCGTACAGATAATTCGTGGTATTGGGCTGCGGCTGATGGTGCATATTGTGCACCATGTCTCCAACAGACATTCAATCAGTGTACGTGAAAATGCCCCGGCATTGCTGCTTTTTGTTATGCAAAGTTTTCTTCAATGCAAGTTGGTGATATCACTCATTCAGGACATGGCTATGGGCTGAAGGGCAAAGAAATGCTCGCCGGGAGGGCTGCCTAGTGCCTATTTTGTTTTAGTTAAAAATATGTTTTTGACAAAACGGAGTAAAAGGCTGTTATGCTTCATATTGATAACTTTTGCATCTGAAAGAGCTTTGTTGCATCCGTCAGAGTTTCACTTCATGCTATCTTGACATGGCAGATGCTGCGGAAGAATGAAAAACCATCATAGACATAGTTGAGTCTGCATGGCCATATGGTGTTCCTGACGATACTACTGAAGAATGTAAGCTAATGGACATATTCCATTCAGCTCTAGAATATCTTCCCAAACTGTGGATGAGAAGCTGTTGTTTCGAAGAAGCCATCATTGCATATCGGAGAGCTCTTGCAAAGCCATGGAATTTGGATTCTGAAAGGTCCGCCAACTTACAAAAAGACTTGGCAGTGACTCTGCTGTATTGTGGTGTTGAAGTGAAGTTTCCTGTTGGTCAGAAAGGGAACCTGTTAACCCCTGGGAACAACATAGAGGAAGCAATTTGATTATTACTCGTACTAACAAGAAAGCTATCCCTCCAAGAAATAAAATGGGATCCTGACCTTGCATTTGATGTATGCACTCTCGTTATCTGGGCATCATGAAGTTTTGGCCAGCCATCTAGAAATGTTGTTGCCAGGAACCTATACCAGATCGGAGAGATGGTATATCCTTGCACTTTGCTACAAGCTGGTATGGATGATAGTGCATTAAACATCATAAGGAATGGTTTTTGTGTATTAGAGAGAAAGGGAAAACCTCATATTCCATCTCTTCTTTTAGGAGCAAAACTATGCTGTTAGAATCCAAAGCATGCTTCCGAAGGGATAAAATTTGCAAATAAAGCCATGAAGTCTTTCAGAAGTCACGATATGCATTTCATCAGCATTGTAAACCACTTTCTTTGTGTGTGTTATGGACCTTTTTCTAGGTCGTCCACTTCACACTTGGATAAATCGAGATTACAAGATGATGCACTGAGGCTGCTGCAGGATGCTGCTGCAATGGCAAAGTATAATCCTGAAATAATGTATAGCCTTGCTTGGGAAAATGCGATGCTGCGCAAACTCAATGCAGCTGTTGAAAATGCAACAGAATGAAATGGTGATGGGTGGTTCAGTTAGTGCCTGGAAGTTATTAATTCTTTTATTATCAGCAGAATTTACAAGAAGCCGAAGCAGTAGCGGATATTGCCATAGATGAAGCTGAGAAAGATGATCAGTTGGATGAGGCTGAAAGCACAAATTCAGGCTTCCCGTGGACAATTCAAGCCAGCAGTGGAATCTTTTCGGGTTTTGCTTGCGACCATTCAAGCAAAGAAGGAAGTCTGGAAATCAACCACTTGTAGTGAGGTACAACCCCTTCTCTTCTTTATTAGACTCCAATGAAAATATCATTGTTCTTCTTCGCTCATTATCTACTTGGCCTTGACAGGTTAAATCCCTACATAAGTTAGAGATGGACGCATGGTTAGATTTGGCGTCAATATACACAAAGCTTGAGGCATGACTCAAACATCTGCCTTGACAAAGCCAGATCCATCGATTTCTTTTATCCCATTCCGAGTTGGTCAGAGGTAAATATTCGCAACTACCTGACTTGATTCTGCTAATATATTCAGTTATGCTTTCTTTTTACCAAACAAATAAGGAACTAAAAATAAATTATTGTAATTTTTTGCCAAGTGTTGTGATTGGCTTTGGCTGCATTTGCTTCAGTTTTCATGTCCTCTGGACATCAAGAAAATGGGCTTAGTCTTCCTCGGTAGTAACTCCGACATAGTTGATTGCTATCACCTGGGCATTGAGCATGATCAAACTGAAGCTATCTATTTTCTTGCTCACCAGTTGCCAAATCCCGAACTTTCCTTTCCTAAAATGACAACGAAAAGAAGTACATGATGAAAGGGATGGAAGCGAAGTGCCCCGTACATGGAAGGCAGTATGGTGACAACCAGAGCGCAATCAAAGCAGCAAGCGCTGTTTCAGTACTAACACCTTTCCCACCGCGAGAGGTTCAACCTTCATAAGCCCTTGAGCATTGAGGGTTATAGAAAAGTAGCCCGCATCTACTTAATTTATGAAGGGGTGGGTTGGTCTATAAGCTTAACCTCCGACCTGTGCTATCCATTCTAGTGCGCCGCTTTTCCCAACTCCTCAGACGCTTTTTGACAACAATTTAGAAAAGAGGGATGGTAGAAGTCCTTGCGAGGAAGAGCCAGACAGAAGACCAAGAAAGACGCCAGAAGAACGGATTTACATATATATAGTGGACGGGCATTGTTGATATTTCCAGGAGGTCAACTATTGATATTGAATGAGAGGGACCTCTCTTTTTACTTCATCCGCACAAATCACGATCTACTAAAAGGATAGTTTCCCAAGATAGAGGGATATTGGTTCAAATCCAATTCGTGAGACCAGAAGAAAGGTCAGTGTAGAGAAGCTCGGTCAGGGCATATCCTAAAGCCATTGCCTCCAGCCAGTAGTAGTGGTAGGTAAGCATCTTAAGTTAGGGGTGAAATTGCTTTTCTGACAAGGAAAGGGATTGTAGGCAAGCCTGTATAATTTCCTCTTACCTCTTCTCTTCATTTCCATCTTTCAACATATTCCCAAGCCTCTTCCACTGGTGCTCGCTCGGTAATTTCTTGTTTCACTGCTGCCTTGGATGCTCTAACTTATTTGGTTTAAAGCCTTCATTGTACGACTGAGGATTGGGTAGATGCTGATTCCGCGGCTCAGATTCAAATAGAACAGAACTGACCACTTTCGTCTGAATCATAATTTCTCGAAAGAACTCTTTCGATAATGTGTTTTTATTCCACTCAATTAGATATAGAGATGCTAGACTGGACTGTCTGCTTTCTTAGTGGACACGAGACCCTGCTCCTTCTTCTTTCTCATTTGCCTCTTTCTTGATCGTTTAGTTCTTGGCTTTCATCCCCAGTGAGTAACTACGGCACGAAAGAGTAACGTATAACGTGACGATCCTAAAAAAGAGAACCAAAAGCTAGGCAGAAGAAGAATTCCATTCAAGCGAAGAACAGAGTGAATCCGCGAACCGATGATCATTTTTCCACTGACTGCTATAAGATATAACTGAATATTTGGGTCTTTAAATGGCTTTTTCTTCTTCTTCCGTGATTCGGTATCAGAGCAACGAACTTCTAGGACTGATCTAGGTTGGAACTGGGGTTGCCTAGCGATATCACTTAGCTCAATCTAAAGATATCTGAGCTTGTACCGCATGGTTGGAGGCAAGAAAAGCAGAAGCACCAATGACCTAGCCACCGATCAGTATATTAGAAGGTTTTATAAGCAGCTCTTTCTTAGCTTATATAACTGCACCGTATCCAACGTACGCTCATATAGGCTCAACTAGTAATACCAATGTAGGAACTCCGATTGGTTTCTCACAGGTCGGATCCAATAATAAATAGACTTTATGGTAAGGAGAACGAAGCTAGCAAAGCCAGGCAGAGAGAGTTCTTCTTGATAGGAATATCGGGATAAGGGCTTATTGATAGGAATAGAGAAGCATAGGAGGAAAACAGGGCGGATGACTCTATGACTTGTCAAAAATAGGGCTTGGCTTGTAAGGAGTCTAATAAAACTAGAATCGTTACAAAGTAGATATGTTTTTTCTCGCCCATTTTTCTGCCGTCTCATATGTATGAGTAGCAGTATTGGCATTGAAAGAACGTGGGTACAGGAAATAGGGCGGTGGGGGCTAGGCTAGGTCATGTGTCTATTGGGAAAGGTAAGAGTTTATGGAGGTCTCACTCTTCTATGATATGGGTCTTTTGTACTACTCCTCTCTTCTTGTCGTACTCGTCTTTGCAGTGAAATAAATGGTTTTGGGTATGGAGAACTATGAGATAGATCACTTTCTTACAACTTGATTTATTCAAAGCAAACTAGATACCATATCTACAGGTCCGTTGGAGAACTCTAAGTAGTAGTTGAAGCAAGGCATTAGGAAGATAGGTCCCACGTAGGGAGGGGAGTTTCTAATTGGACGTGCATTCATTCCCTGGGGAGGGCGCTTTAAGTGCCGGATTTGTACACATAGTAAAGACATGAGGGTATTCAATTTTGGAATATAACATGAAAGAAACCTCTCTCCTCTAGCTGGAGAAAGAAGGCTGGTTCTCGGTAGTCGAGGAGAGGTGGAATCTTTCTTAGAACGGAATGTTAAGACACGACCTAACATGTTTCCAGGCAGGTAACGTATAGAAGACTGAAAGTTGAAGTTCCGGTGGGTCTCGTCAATCGATTACCTTCCTTATTGCGCCTGCCCCTAATTGGAGCTCTTCTTATCTATTTCTATACCGAGAATAGCTTTATTGACGGGCTGAACGAACCCCTCACTTGGCTAACTCAACAATCATATGTCTGAGAGTCTGGTCTAACTAAGCGGATTGGAGGCGGGCATTTTCATTTCAACGTAGCAGTAGGGAAAGTGATTTCGGGGGGTTAGTACACATGGGCAGTTGGGACAGTTACAGGTAGTTAAGTTCGGTCTTATTCTTATGGGCAAGTGGTCCTAGAATCTCTCTTTCCTTACCTAAAGTATAGCTTTACGAAACTAGAATATGAGTCAATATAGAAATAGAATAATAAATAAGAATATCATATAGCCGTGTATTAGTAAGGATAGGTTTTGGTGAGTAGTAGTTCTTGGCATTAGTAAGCTAGCTTCACTAGACTATCTATGACAGGAAATTCGGTAAATGCACAATACAAGCAAGCAGGGGGAGCGGATTCCCAGAGAGAATTCCCGTGTTACTCTGATATTAGAAATAGAGGAAACTAGCACTTTAGAAAGAATGCAGAAAAATGATGGAACTAGAACGAAGCTCTACAAAGTTCACAACTCACCATTGCAACCGTAGGAATCTCTCCGAGGGTAGTAGGTCGGGGGAGCACCTTCCCTTTGCCTTATGGGACCCTCGATCATACTCTTTTCTGATAGCCGGAAAGGAATGACCTAACTTACCACTGAGTAGGCGCCCTTTTTCTTTTCCTTCTAAACTAGCTGCTCTCGCTCTACCAGTTCGTACTGAACTTTCACTTTAATTTATTTCATTTATAGGCGGGCGAGCCCTCGATTTGCATTATCCGTTGGATAAAAATCAATATCATAATCAAGTAGATAATGCGATGACTGCCTATCTCTTTCGAGAAGGAGTCCTTTTTCCGATACTTACTATTGGGGTAGGCTAAGGTTACATAGATTGTCTCCTATCTCTCCCCTGTCCTCTCGAGCTAATGACTAAACCGACCCACGACGAGAGGATCAACCACTGCCATAGAAAGAGCAGCGACTAACTAAAACCAAGGAATCCATCATCTGGCATATTGGCAATGGGCGAACTGTCCGAGTGTGGCGTGATCCGTGGATTCCCAGAGCCAGCACTCTAACCAACTGAGCTATTTCCCCAACTTGAAATTGCTAAAAACAGCAGTTCTTTCATTTCGGTATATTTATATATAGCTTTCGCCCTTTAGTTAAAATTCATCTCCTGCGTCGGCTCCTCAAAATGGCCTAAAGTACCTCGCCGAGCACATAAGCGAGTTCAACCACATCGTGAACCAATTGAAGTCGGTCGAGTACCCATTGGGCGATGAGTAGAAGGCACACTGCTTTTTTTTTCCCTCTATGCCGGATAGTTGGTCCACAACCTTACTTATATGTTTATGTGGCAACGCCAAATTCTCTACTATGTCCGTGACCGCATCGTAAACGAAGAGATTCGTAGGAAGGAGCGAGGCAAGACCAAAAGCTTTTTTCCACGTTTCGTTTTCTATGTGATATAATACCTAACTCTGCAATTTCTTTCTACTGCATCTTAGGCAAGCAATGTTCAGTTACAGGTGCTCCGTCTCACCAAAAGCAAGGAAAGTAGGAGTTACTTGAGGCATAAAAGCAAGAATGCCAGGATTTCCCATGAATTGCAGAGAAGTGGACTGGGTCTGATCGTATGAAAGAAATTCCTCCTCGATCAACATCGTAGGGGACATCGTTGGTTAAGTGGCGGGGGGAAAGCTAGTTATTTCTAAAAGCAAAGGATCCATAAAATGAACCAATCGAGCAACTACGGCAATGCTCGATGCTATTTCGGGGCCTATGAGTAAGCGAAATGAAAGGACAGGTCAAGTACAGGAATAGGTAAGGTTTTCTGTCGCATTTCTTTCTATAGCATTGCTATATTGCTTTATGCACTTGTCGGCCTACTCAGCGAATGTATGGATTCGGCCGGGAATAAGTACCTATCCCTTACGGGAATCGAACCCGTGTCTTCGACATGAAAAGACGATGTCCTAACCACTGGACGAAAGGGACCAAAAAGCAATTCTTCATATACCTAAGAAAAGAGAATAGAAGTGGTTCCTTTTCTTTCTATACGAAATTCGACGATTTCGTTTGTGTTCATGTTGGCGATTTCAGATGTGAATGAGGCCGGTCGTCTCCCCTTCCTACGGGTTCCCAGTGACACATCAACCACGCCCCTTCCTTTTCTCCGATCATAAATAACCTGATCTCTTTCTTTGTCTTTCATCCCCCCGTCCCCTTCTTTCTAATTCAAAAAAGAAAGGGGGGGCGGTAAGGCGCCTATGGTTTGACAGGCAGGCTCGCAACTTACAAAGGGCACTCGCTGCTCGCAGGCCTGCTCTTTCTATTATGATTTCTATGTCTATGAAAGCTCCTTTGACTCCAGCCCCATAAGCTATTCTTTCACCAGCACCTGCACCTACGAGACGACTATTGCTATTATTTTTCATTGCCATTCTTCTTCCTACTTCGAGGGGATCTGTAAAGAGAAGAAATGGACAAAAAAATGAGCTAAAGCCAAGCGAACAATTAAACAACTCGAGTGAAAAAGCCAGGAAAGAAAAGCTCTAACTTGAGTAAAAAAGCCAATAACCAAGATAAAAAAAGCTCGGCGAGCGAGTAGGTTAGGTAAAAGACACTAAGCTAAGATTAAAGGTAAGTAACTAGTATCGATCCACGGGAGCAAGGAACAAGAAAGGTCTTGAGCTGCCAAGAAGAATCTGGGTCGGGAGCAGGGGTTGGTGGAACAACTGGACAAGCCTAAGTATCTAGCTTTGCTCACCTTGTTGAAACTAGCCCCGTTGCAATAGAGAAATCCTTTCCCGTTGAGAATGAACAGCTTTACCAAGGCATTCCACTGTCTTTGCTGGAACTGCTGTCCTCACTGAACTAACTGCCCGTTTCACTTGTCCCGTAGCTGGCTTGGAATAAGAAAAGATAAATCCAGTTAAGAATTATGTTAACTGGATTTATCTTTTCTTCCTTCCCCGTGAGCTAGAAGGAAGAGAGAAGCTGTGGCTGGCTTTGTTCACTCGGCTGGCTGGTCTATTTATTGCTATTTTGTCTTAATAGAGAAGAAGCTTTTTCCTGCGAAGATCAAGTTGAACGGTGAGTTCTAAAGGTTTTCCTGATGTACCAGTGTCTGTGTCGCTTTCCAAGTAGTCCTTTCTTATTTCTTGCCATTCAGCCGGCTTGTCCTTCACTTTCTCAAGCTCCTCTTTATTTCACTTTCAAGGCCATTTCGTAGCTATTTATAACCTCCTGAACCCACTCGGGCACCACTATGCTTATGGCCGCGCATGTATCCACTTCTTTAGGCCTAACCTTTCTCGATAAAGAATCTGCCACTTTGGTCAAACGATCTACAATTACCCAAATCGAGTCATGTCCCTTCTGAGTGCGGGGAAGCCCGACTACGAAGTCCATACTGATATCATCCCACTTCCATACCGGAATATCCAAGGGTTGGAGTAATCCAGCGGGTCTCTGATGTTCAGCTTTCACTCTTTGGCAGATATCACAATGTGCCACATATGAAGCTATGTCAGCCTTCATAGACTTCCACCAGAATCTGCTTCTAAGGTCACAATACATCTTGGTACATCCAGGGTGGATTGAGTACTTCGAGTTATGTGCCTCTGATAAGATAGCATCTCGAATCTGCTGATCCTGGGGAACGCATATCCTCTGTTTCAGCCACAGGGTTCCTTGTTCATCAACTCTGTAGTCTTGGTGGTGACCCGTCTTCATAGAGGCCTTGATCATCTTGATTTCCGGGCACTTCTTCTGGGCTTTTCGAATCTGATCTTTGAGAGTATAGGTGACTTGGAGTGTATGAAGGTGGCCAGTGCGCTTCCAATCTCAGCTTTTCCAGTTCTTCATGTAACTCAGGCAATCGCTCTCTAGTGACGAGACTGCTGCAATAGCCCTTTCTGCTCAAGGCATCTGCCACAACATTTGCTTTACCAGGATGGTAATGAATCTCTAGATCATAATCTTTGATCAATTCTAACCATCTTCGCTGTCTCATATTCAACTCATTCTGCGTGAAGAAATACTTGAGACTCTTGTGATCGGTGTAGATGTCACACTTGTTGCTGATCAGGTAGTGTCTCCAAATCTTGAGAGCATGAACAACTGCAGCTAACTCAAGATCATGTGTGGGGTAGTTCTTCTCGTGATCTCTTAGCTGTCGTGAAGCATACGCGATCACTCTGTCATTCTGCATGAGAACACATCCTAACCCTTGCTTGGAAGCATCACAATATACCACGAAATTCTGATGAATATCGGGTAAGGCAAGGATTGGAGTGGTCGTGAGTCTTCTCTTAAGCTCTTGGAAGCTCTTCTCACGTGCCTCATTCCAAACAAATGGAGCATTCTTCTGTAGTAGCTCTGTCATTGGCTTCGCGATCTTGGAAAAGTTCTCAATGAATCGGCGATAATATCCAGCCAATCCTAGGAAACTCCTGATGTCGGTGGCATTCTGAGGTTGCTTCCATTCTGAGACTGCCTCAATCTTGGTGGGGTCTACTGCAACACCATCTGCTGTCAACACATGCCCAAGGAAAGCAACTCTCTCAAGCCAGAACTCGCATTTCTCGAACTTGGCATACAACTGATTCTGCCTTAGCTTCTCAAGTACAACTCTGACGTGCTGCTCATGTTCCTCAGCTGTTTCTGAATAGATCAAGATGTGGTCAATGAAAACTACGACAAACTTGTATAATTCTTCCATGAAGACCTTGTTCATCATGTTCATGAAGTAGGCGGGTGCATTAGTCAACCCGAAAGAAACTACCATGAACTCATATTGCCCATATCTGGTGACAAAAGCAGTCTTTGCAACATCTTCAGGTTTGATCTTCATCTGATGGTAGCCAGATCTCAAGTCAATCTTGGAGAAGTACTTGGCCTTTCTCAATTGATCAAGTAGGTCATCAATGCGAGGCAATGGGTACTTGTTCTTGATCGTGACCGCATTCAGACTACGGTAATCAACACACATGCGCATTGATCCATCTTTCTTCTTTACAAAGAGAACGGGTGATCCCCAAGGTGATGCACTAGGCCTGATAAAACCCTTATCCGTTAGCTCTTGCAACTGCTTCTTGAGCTCTACTAGTTCATCGGCTGCCATTCTATACGGACGCTTGGCTATGGGTCCAGTTCCGGGAACTAAGTCAATCACAAACTCAATGTCCCGATCAGGTGGCATTCCTGGCAACTCATCTGGAAAGACATCTGGATACTCACAGACTACTGGCATACTCTCTAGTGTCTTCTCTGTCAGAGCATGAAGTTAAGCTTTCTTCTCATCCTCCGATCTGAGCTCAATATCAACTTGCACTCGCATGCCACTTGGGTGCTCTAGATTGACTGATCTAGGGAAGCAAGATATCAAACCCTTGTGTTTGGTCAGCCAATCCATTCCCAATATCACATCAATGTCACCATCTGACTTCAGCACTATCAGGTCTGCAAGAAATTCTTATCCTGATATTCTTACACTCTAGGGTGCAGCTGACATCTCCAATGGGAGAGCTAGTGATCAACGATCTACTTCGTCCTTCGGCAGGGAGACGTTGTTGCAGCACGAACTTCGAAGAGATGTATGAGTAGGTGGCACCCGAGTCAAAAAGGACTATAGCTGGGGCTCCTTCTACATCTAGCTTTCCAAGCAGAACTTCAGGTGATTCCATTGCTTTCTCTGTTGTCACATGATTGAGCCTTCCATGGTCTCTGATTGGTACCACTTGCAAGCTTTGGGTCGATGATCGGCTCTCAAGTAGTCCCAACTGAGCAGGTTGATGTTGAGGACATACATGTGCCTTGTGACCGATCCTGTGACATGTCTGGCAAACCACAACAGCTTGCTTCTTCTTCTTCTTGCTTCTGATGCACTTGGCATGGCTTTCCGTGCTTGGCTCTGAAATAGGCTCCACAGGATAATGATGATCGACCACCTGTGGTAGATAGCAAGGCTGTCCCTGAACTTGTTGTGGAAGGGGTCCAGGTAGCGTTCTATCTACAAGCTTGAGCCTCTGAGCGCTTGAACTCACGGAATTTGGTTGGATACTCTTTCTCTTTTCAGAGTGCGATTTCACTATGGACTATGGACAGTTTCCTTCTAAGGACTATGGACAGTTTCCTTCTCTCACCCGTAGTTCCGTCTTTTGTTTTGGTGGATTGGATCTTGCTAGTTCTTCTTTCTAGATCGATTGAGATAGGACCTTTTGGCACAGTACAATATCGATGTAAGATGACCAATCAAGACTGCTTTTGCTACTAGTGCGGAAGCATATTCGTCTGTGTTTGTGAGTCACCTCGTCTCGATCAGTCTATTCCCTGGTTATTTTGTAGGCACACATCTGAGGTATCCATATAGGGAGGGATCGCCCATACATAGTGCGAATGCCCATTGGCAATGTCGCAAGAGTTCAGGGACACCATAAACCCCTAATTTCTCGTATTTAGTCAAGTTAGAGCCTCGGGTGAATGAAGCACAACTCCTGCAAAACTATTATCGTCACTAGCTAATCTAGTTGAGTTGGCGTAATCTCTAGGTTGGGAAGCCTATCTTCTTTCTTTGTATCGAGACCAGCAAGAGCAAAGAAAGCAATAAATAGAATAGAAGTTCCTTAGTCAAGAAAGTATAGCCTAAGAAGGCAATTATGACTACACCTCAAAAGGATCCTATCGATCAGTCTAGCGTGGGGAGCAATCTATCGCCAGAAGTGGTGGTGACATGTTGGTCGCACTTCAGCTGAATGAACTTTCGGTGGCAAGGGAGATATTAGCAACCCCTTTTAGTTAGATGCAGAGGAATGCATTTTACCAGATAAAGCCTGTCTTATTGAAGTATGATCTATTCTTCTATCTTTGAAAATAAACTTGGGATAAAGCCCGTCTAAGCAGAAGGATGAGAGGGATTGAGAATTCAAGCAAAGGGTTTGAACCACTTCCCCTCTATGCCCTGCGGGGCCACGCCCTCCGGGGTTGACGCCAGGGAAATATGCTTTTGATAATGAAATATTGGTCTACCCCCAGCTTCCTAGTTCGAGTATGAGGAGTATGAGCGAATTAAAGAAATTAAAGCGTAGCACTAGCGCTATCCCTTACCTGTAGCGAGCGTAGCGAATTAAAGAAATTATCTAGGAGGATTCGTCTGCATCTGGTTAAACCCTTCCTAGAAAAATAGGTTCCTTCCTTTGGAGGTTTACTTTTCGAAGCGTACGAATGGATTACTACGAATAGAGAAATGACGAGCTTATAACCTAGCGCAATACGAACAATACGATTTAGCGGCAAAGGCAAAGCACATTCTATAGTTGTAGATACGGTACGGCAATCTATGGCTTCCCTCCTCTAAAGCAGCTTCCTTCCTTTCCGGTTCGTAGTGGTTACGAGCAGAAGTGCAATTCAATTCGAATCAATTGCTTTGATATGAGATATGACGATAACGAGCGCTAGAGAACATCGCTAGAGCTCCCTTTTTCCTAGGTCCAATACGAGCTCGTTGGCCAGTACGAGCTCCTTTACGGCGTATAAAGCAATGAAATCTATCGTATCATGATGCTCGGAACCCACATCAGGCTCAATAGAAGGACAGGCTGTCTCGGAACCCTTATGCTAGGAGGGAGTATAACCGCTATCTTTTATACCCCGTATTCGTACTGAAATGATCCACCCGGCCAAAGCTTTGGCAATTCCACCATTAGGAAAGCACATGATATGTAGTATAGAAAGTAGTTCCTCTACGGGTGTAGTTCCGATAAAGCCTCTCTTCCCAAGGACAGCCTACTCCTCACTCTACGCCCTGCGTTTCATTCTACGAATATAATCAATTCAATAATGCTATCCGGTACGCCCCAAACCCTTAAGAGCAGCTTCCCTATTCCTCTTCGTCTTCGGATGATACTTTCCTAAAAGCTCTGACATCTCGTCCAACTCCTACAAAGCCAACCCCCGAGGAAGAAAGGTAAGTTAGAAGCATACCAGGATATATACTCATAGTGCCTTCCATACTTATCTCCGGTAGAACTAACAAAATAGAAAACTATGACTAGTAGACTCATACGAATGCTCTCCTTCTCCTAGCGACGCTTCGCGCCTACTTGCCTCAGTTGATGGATGGCCAAAGTGCCCACTGCCTTTTTTCGGTTGCGGGATGCTCTGGCACATAGCTATTCAGGTCAGGCTAGCCCTAGACCATGCTTTTCATTTCCGTCCTGCCCACTACCATTAGTTAGGCATTTAAGCTCAGACCAGCCCTACCTTCCTACTAGAAGATCAAAATATGAATACACCAATTCGGAGGGACGAATGAAGGTACGAACAGAGAAGTCCAGGCGGAAAGCATGGTCTTTAAACGCAGATGTTGAAATCAAAGCTAGACTAAGCAATAAAGTACCTCGTATTTTCCCTTCTGCTTCTGGCTGTCTCGCCTTCTACAGCTTGTCCTGCAGCAGTACCTTGACCAACTCCAGGCCCAATAGAAGCAAGCCCTACGGCCAATCCAGCAGCAATAACGGAAGCAGCAGCAATTAGTGGATTCATGGTGAGTTCCTCGTGTCGTGAAGTTGGATGGAAGCTTTGTCCAAACAAATCACTCCTTACGGAGGCGAGGGGAAAGAAAAAAGATCAAGAACGTCACCGACTCGATCAGCTACCTTGCCTATTCAAGCAAACTATCTGGGACAGCTTACC
>DXKC01000004.1:27500-67673 GCA_031170775.1 Cymbopogon citratus
AATAAAAGGATTCAAAAAGGGCTTCTCTTAGGTCCCATACTAGATGACCACCCGGAACTGGATGTACTCGTACTAGAACATTTGGTGATTACCCACCGGGACTTCCTACTAAGTATTTGACACTTCCATCAAGAAGAAAACTCTAAAGTACTCAATCAATGCGAATAGCAGGAATGGTACTTGCAAAAAAAACATATAGGACCAGAGAAATGGGAACGAGGCTGACCTATCCAGGTAGTGAAGTCTACCTATGCTAAAGAGCAAGTTCAATATTTGGTTCGAGTAGCCAGCCCATTTTCAGGAGTGGCTTATTATAGTATTCTGAAAAATCATACGAACAAAGAAAGCCTATTTTAGGAGTCCACCATATCAAGGGAAAGGGAGATCAGGCTTGGCCTTCGCTTTGCTTATGAATCTTGATTTCTTTGCTTTTGAATGAGGGTCTGGATAATAACAAGAAGAGTCAAGGTAGCGAAAGTAGCTATACTCTAGTAGCTGGCGGGGCTAGTGCTAGTGGTGAAGGAAATCAAATGGCAGAGAAGACACGGATTCAGACTTCTTTTTTCAAATAGCCCTTGGTGGTATGCAGATTCATTGAACGAAGAAGGCAGTCTTTCTTCCTCACGAACAAGATCGGAGCACCCAAGGTTAGGCACTCGATTGGATGTTCCCGTACGTACTCTAGAAGCAAGATCGCGAGACGTCCCTATAACACATCGCTGACGTCCTCAAGGCTTTCGTTGTCGAAGAGTGAAAGATCTCACAAGTCCTCCATACGTCAGTTTCTATTCCAGCCCAGCAACGAAGGTCGGTCTGCAACATTCCCTGGTACGAGTATGCAGCGTAGTGACTAGTTGATTCTTCAATTCCTTGAAGCCCGTTGCGTAGTCCGTGTCGAGTTGTCCAATCCTTTATCAATAGGTACAACGGCAATCAGCGTCCTTCAATTCATGCTAGTCGTTGAGAACTCAGCATGTCGTCGTATTCTGGCGAACTCCGAACCGTTGTTCCGAGTCAAGTAGCAAAGCTAAGGGTAGGACGAATTATCAAAAATGGAGCATTGCCCTGCTTTCGTGTCGAGAAGCAGAGTAGCAGATGACTTTCCCGAGGTCACAGACGTAACTCAAAAAAACTCATTCCTTTTGAATTAATTTCGAATAGTTCTTATCTTTGAACCACTAACATCCAAGTATCAACGATGCGCGAGACCTTACAAACAATCTGGTAAGCTTGAGTGGACCGACTGAGATCTAAAATACTATGGTTAGGAACAGCTTGACTTATCTCAACAAGTGCAATTTCTTTCAGGCTTATTCACTGAAATATTAGAAACCCTTTTTTCTTTCTTAATGACTTCGCTCTTCACTTACTTCATATCCAACTATTGATAGCCGGCCTAGTTTCAAAGGATACCCAGGGCGCTAAGCATGAATAGGAGACAGTGAAAAACAGCAATCAGTATAAGAACGAAAACAAATAGTAGAAAGGAGTTAACTTGGGTATAGGTTTCTAGCTTGGGTGGGAGGACTCACTCACTAGGGAGGTAGCCGCAAAAATAGGAAACATAGGGAGTAGCAGCAATTTCTAATAGGAAAGTAGGTGTAAGCACAGGTTTCTAAACAGGAGTTAGGTATGGGTTGTGTGATTTGAACGACCAAGTAACGGATACAAGACATAGGCCCACTATAAAAAGGAGTTCATTTTTGCGTAACGGTGCAGTACCGGTATATCCATATGGTTTAGGTCAAGTAGTTGGATAAGCTGGATAGGTCAACAAGTGAGTACGTTGAGGGAGCCGTAGTTGATTTGTTTTTTCGTTTTCACGGGCAGAGACAGGTATAGTTGTTTTTACAAGGGCTATTGTTTAGCCAATAGAGACATATTGAATAGGTCAATGCTAGGAATATGCAGTCACAGATAAGATAAGTAAAGAATAAGTGAGTATGTACGAGTCAACTCATAGGTTTAGTAGGGCTACTAGAAAGAGGAGCTTGGGACAGAGCTAGCAAGATATGAACCACGAGCAGAGGTTGTCCCTTGAAAGAAGCACCGACCGGAATAACAGGTATCGAGATATGCATCTGGATAGGTTGTTTTAGCTAGCTAGGCATTTGCTTGTGATTAATACTTCTTAAGGTAGTTAGCTAAGCAAGTATGTATTCACGGAGAAGCAATGGTATAGGTTGAGTAGTACCGGTTTAGAAAGCTAAGTAAAGTATTTCAAGTATGCATGCGTGATAAGTCAAGCAAAACCCGGACGGAGTGGGAGAAGAGATGGATTTTTTGATTTGTTAGAGGAGGGAGATGCGGTGTAATATGTGTATGTAATAGGACTAGAAAGAGGCATGTATGGTATAAGTAAGGAATAGGCTTTCACAGAAAGGCATGGAATAGCTTAGAGGGATAGTATTTAACAAAGAAGCACGTACCGGTATAGGCATCTGGTTAGGTCAACAAGTTGTTGGTTGGCATTCAAGGTATGTGTAACGTTGAGAAACAGGTGCTAGGTATGAACGAGTAAGCTACTAAAAATAGGCGAGATATGGTTTCAATAGCCTAAGAGTGGCATTCATGGAAAGGGATTCACAGATAGGCATTCAGTGGGCATGGGAAAGTAAAGTTATGTATGCAAGAGACAGGTATGCACGGAATAGGGATAAGCGAGCACCGGGAGAGATATGCCAGTAATAGGACTAGGCAACAGAGCAATAGGCATTGCCCGAGTACTAAATCAAGGCTCCCGCATGAAGGTAGGAAAGGTTGCTGTCAAGATGGTGATCCACAGTAAGAAGATAGTATGTAACTAGAGGGCGAGAGTTGTAAGCCAATAGGGGGAAGTAGAATGCTCAGGTGGGAGGAATCCAAGCCTAAGCACCGGATAACTCGTACAGAAGGATAGAGGAAGAGAACCGGGTGGCTTGACACCTGGTGATGTTAGAAAGAAGACAAGTGCTTATGCTTATAAGGAACCCCAAGGTTAGCTTATAGCTCTTGAGTCTTATCTTATGTGGAAGCTCCAGAGAAAGGAAAAATAGAGTTCCAACAAGGCTGGCCCAGTCCACACTTCTCATCACTCTGCCTCCTTCGGTAGGTAACTTTGACACCTAGGAAAGAGTTGACTCAACGCAAGAAGGTAGAGAAGAATCCCTAGCGCAGATGTGCCGAGAGCAAGAAAAAACGGCTCCTATTTACCAAAGAAACTCTTTTGTTAGTTCTTTCTAGCAAACTGATGTAGGTAGGCTTCCGGAAGCAAGCTAGTTGGGAATGGGTTTGATAGCTGAAGAATGGAACATCACATGGTTCATAGTTGAGGAAAAGGCGAGACTTAACTGACCCTCGTTCTATATCTTGACAGGGCAGATCGCAACAGAAATGGCAGATACTACGTTCTCCCGCCTTGATAGATAGTTCTGCTAGAAAGCTCATTAGAAGTCGAATCAAACATTCAAACCTAAGGCCTTTGTTGTCCTGCTGAAAAAGCTTAGTAAGCCGGTCTTCGAGAAAATCCAGCTCTCGAATCGGACTAAAAGGAAAAGATATCCCTAGGTGGCAGAGCAGCCTTTAGAGTAGAGCTCACTTCCCCACTCTGTTCCTAATCTATGTCTTAATAAAAGACTCCCGATACCGGACATTACCCATTAGACTGATTGGACCACTTAAGAGGACCCCTTTGGCTTGGCTATTCTAGGCCTTCTTCTATTCGTACCTCCTTCCTTTTCTTCCCCCGCCATTCAAGCCAGGCCATCTCTCAGGCTTACAGTTTGAACTCCGAGTTCGCGGATTGATTTCTTGAGCATACCCTGAACCCACAGCCGAAGAATATGAATTGTTGAAGGTGGGTACAAGTAGTGTTTCACTATAGTGAGTTGTGGTTGGTTGTTGACCAACAGAAAATGGGAGAAAGAAAGATTCACAAACGAGGCGAATTCTCGAAAAACCAATTGTTGCACTAAGATACTTACGATTATGCGAGCTCACCTAAAGTCAGATCGAGGGGCGACACTCGATTTACTGTCGAGAAAAACAATCTAGACTAAGAACTCCCTGGAAGGATGAGAGCTCAAAATCTCGATCAACACTATTTTATATCTTACTAAATATATTTATTTGTCAAGCTTTTAGACTTTGAAGGACTAACTTTCTTCTTAAGAAAGAAAGAGGAAGACTATTGATCTTATAATACGTCACCGGTGTACTTACTTCAACACAAGAAGCAT
The DNA here is from genome assembly GCA_031170775.1 of Cymbopogon citratus. Taxonomy (NCBI): domain Eukaryota; kingdom Viridiplantae; phylum Streptophyta; class Magnoliopsida; order Poales; family Poaceae; genus Cymbopogon; species Cymbopogon citratus. Next base: position 31,718 of record DXKC01000004.1, read on the forward strand.
GGGCCTCTTCGATAGAAGCACTCTCTTTTCTTAGCCCCGTCCCCACCTTTGTTTTCCGTAACACTAACTTTACCCTCAAGCCAAGTTAAGATAGTGAGAGAGTGAAAAAGACGGCACAACTTCATCACCAAAGGAAGGAAGAGCGCTATCCTAGTCAAGAAGAGAAGTTCTCGAGATATCTATGGTGAACCGATGTTGCTTAGGGCGGGTGACCATCTTATGATTGAAGATAAGCACCGAAAGCTTTCCTGGTGAATGGAAGTGAGGCGTTCGGAACCTATTCTAGTAGAGGAACCAACCCTAAGAAAACCTGACCAAAAGATAGCTACGTTCCCGTCACTAACGTTACTTCGGAGTATGTGGCTGATCCGCTGAGAAAAGACGGGAAGGCAAACAGAAAGTACCACTTTTCTTAAGTTAAGATGAATCTATTGAAGAGTCAAGGTTTCCAATGAGCACGGATGAGGCGAAGCATCGATCCCTAACAAGCGAGGTAAGCGCACGGATACAAAGGAATCTTAGTCTATGTCTTGGTCACCCAGAAAAGTATTCAGAGATAGTTGAATTGAGGGACCTCTACTTTACGTACCTCTGTAGTCTTAAGAGAAAGTAATACACTCAGTCTCACCGTTGGAGGATTTAGTGGAAGATCTAGGGCGTTAGCCAGAAGCCCATAGAGAGAGAGTAAAAAGCCTATAGCACTGCAGGAAGACCAAGGTCTCGATCGACAGATCTAGTGGTCACTCACCGTCAATATTTGATTCTACGGCCTATGCTGATAAATTCAAATAGCAATCAATGTTCCTGGGGAAGCCCTAGCCTTGAAACAAGGGGCTTTACTAATATAGAAATGGAAATCTGATAAAGATGCCTAGTCTGCGCTGTTAGAATCCATTGGAGAAAGGCTTGCTCACTTCTTCATCTGTGAGATACTCGTATTATAATAATTTAGAATAATGGGATTGGACCTTGCTTCGATCCCCTCTTTAAGAGACTCCAGAAACTCGTTGACCCATATGATCTCAGGCTCATAAAGAGGATTAAACTTATAATTTCATTCACACTTTGAGATTGAGCTCGTCAGTGATTTTTTCCAAGGTGTCTAGAGAAACCTGCTTTGAACATGACATTCGTACCCAAGGAAAGTTTTGGCAGGCATTACTGTGATCTTGAAGCCCTTGCTAGGAGCTAGTCGGTACGGCTCACTATTAAAGAAGGTTCTGGCATGCTTCGACTTATCCCACTGCCCGCTGATATGTACATGGCAATAGAAGACTATACCCACTTTTTCGGGGAAGGTTTTCAAAAGCGCTTCATTGTGTGACGAGTTTAGACGAGTAAATAGGCAGGCCGAAGGCGGCTTACTAAGTGAGAAGGCTCCAAGCAGCCTAATAACGCATTAGAAGGGAGCTTGCTGCTTTGCAACCTAAGCGGTATAGCTAAGCTTACTCATCAAGGGCCGATAGATAGAGCAGCTCTTGTTGCTAATGGAGAAAGATTGGAGTGAAGTTTAGTATGCTTTCTAAGATCAGAGGAGGAAAAGAATGAAGGTGTGGGCGGGAAGGAGGAGGCAAGGCCCCCTCAATGTGTATTCGACTACTCATTACGGAACCACCGATTGATCCGATTAGACTTCCCGCGGGGTAGCACGGGGAACTTGCTGAATCAACTCCTTGGAATCGGAGGCCTGACTGAGGGTCAATCCTATGGTAACCTCAACCTAGGAATGCCTGTTTCACTTCCTTGACAGAGCCAACTGAGATGCTCTGTCTCGATGTTGACCTAACATGGATTGATTAGAAATTCTGAAGGGTCTCATCCTGATCTCGCAAAGGATCAGCAATAGCTGTGTGTACTCGAGGACTCTTAGGGAAAGAAAAGCACTTTTCTCTCTCAGCAGTTAGACCGGCTATGGGCGGGTTGGTTATATACTGCGCCTTCCTTCTTTCGAACCTTTTGGTATGTATTGCCCCCTAACTATACTATAGATCAGATCCACCGGACCAGAAACTCAATTCCGCACTGCTGCTGAGTCGTCGGACTTATCCACCTCAGGGATTCGTGGAATTTCCGTTTTTGAATTGCGTTGGGGGAAATCTACCAAAGCTAGGCAGATAGATAGACTCCTTTCCCGCTGCTAAGGGAGAGCAAGAAACTAAATCACATGATTTTTCACCAGCGCCCTTTTTTTTGCGGGTACTAAGAGTCCTCTCACTACCAACCAGCAGACATCATCATCTGGCTGGGTCTTGCCGGTATCAACAACGAGAAAGAAGAACCAAATGGAAACAGCAACTAACTATGGCTCTTGGCCCAGACAACGTCCTAGGCGTAGGGGAGATCAAAACAAGAAGTCACGCCTAGACGACGACGCCCGTCCTGGGCTGCAGTAAGTAGATCGAGAGGTCGTTCCGCCCCTTGTCCCCGAAGATGGGTAATATGTTCTCATACAATGTTGCTCCAACTTTTTTCTAGAGGGCCTAGCTGGCGAGCGATCCCAGTCCGCGGCAGAGAACAAGACAGCAAGCGAGCGTACCTTTGTTCGCTTCTTTTCCACCAAGCACAGAAGTTTAAGGAGAACTGTAGGTCGGTGGCTACCTAAGGAAACTCCGATTCGATCCGCCCCCCGGCTGGGGGGCATCTACCTCATCCCGATCACAAGGAGAGGTTCACCATGATGGGGGGGTCAGGTACTTGAATTCTTTTCGTTCCGGAAAGAATTCAATGCATAGGGGACCATCCTTTTTTTTGCGGCATGCTCTCTGATTTACGGATTCGCAGGGGGCCGAGGGCCAACCTTAGTTGACTGACAATGACAAAGGCTTGCGAAACAAAGTAGCGCCTTTGAAATGGAATCTTAATTAAGTAGTCGTCTATCAGTGGTGCGAAGCAGCTTTGCCCCGGGGAGCGAAAGGTTATACCTTTGTAAGCGAACAGCGGTTCTTCTATGTAGGGTATTCCTCCTTTACTCTCTTAATTAACGTCGAGCTAAGTGACTTTGTGTAGCGTAGTAGAATGAAGGCTACGTACGCACCGACACTCTCTTATCCCTAAGCCTCTTCTCTAACTCGCTCGCCTACAAAAAATAGTAGGCGAGGCTAGGCAAACTCAGCCGCTGACTTTGACTGTACTGTAGTAGACTTTCGTCGCCTTTTCTTTTATAACCCTTTCTCATGTTCTTTCATTCATCAAGTAGGCGAACCGTCAGGTCCTTAGTAGCGTTGACAAAGAAGAAGAGCCGGTGAAAAAAAAGAAAGCTAGAATTTCCAATAGTGAGACCAGCTTGACAAGCTACCTTTCCTCTTGATCTGGGGTGCGAAGATCATTTTTTATGACTTCCACTTCTCGATCCCGGCCCGGAAAAGTGACCGACCCCTTGATGAATGAAAGAAAGGGTTTATGAGCCCTAGCCCTGTAAGCCCACACCTGTGTAGAGTAGATCGTTCAACACCTGCGGCACAAACCCATTTTTGACCAATTGGTCCGTATATCATAGGCGACCGAACGGCCGCCCCCCGTCTTACTAGACCAACCTGCTATAATTATTCCATAAACACCTAGCGAAGATATGGCAAACAAATAAAGTAGCCCTATGTTCGGATCTGACAATACCATACCATAATCAAAAGGTACAACGGCCCAAGCGACCAGACTTAACATAAATGTAGCCACTGGAGCCATTCTAAAAAGGGAGAAATTAGCACTACTTGGTGAAATAGGTTCTTTTAGAATCAATTTAAAACCATCTGCTAGAGGTTGTAACAATCCGAACGATCCCACTACATCAGGACCCTTTCGACGTTGCACAAAAGCCATTACTTTACGTTCAGCTAGCACTAAAAAGGCTACTCCTAGTAGAAGTGGTAGAATTAAACAAAGTATTTCCGCTGGAACAGCTATGTACGTTTTCGATTTTCTATTCACTCATGATCTCTTAATGGTCGACCCGATCAAACTATTTCACTTATGATCTGGCCTGGTTGACCCAATCATGATATTGAAGGATGGGACCTTTTCTCGAGAAACTCCGGATCCCGAGAAGTTTTGAAGATGGTGCTCCTGTTACATTACTTCGAATGGAATCCTCACTTGACTAAGCATAAGCGAAAAACGTGGCTGAGAGTAAGCAATCCCCTTTCCTAGTGGTTGAGTCATGATCAGAAATATTGCGAAAGAAAGTGAAATGTCCTATCGTCGTCCCAATTTGGGTAATCCACGATGTCTTCATTTTATGTACCCATCTTTACTCGTTTTCGGTGTATCGATAGTTCGTTGTACTACACTTTGAACTAACCTAGAGTAGAGGCCGTGCTTAGGAAAAAATCGATATCAGTGAAGTAATCCCGGAACTCTAGAAATCGTGAAGAATTTCTTCCATTTTGTTCAATATCGCGAATATAGCGGAAAAGGGCCCCCTCTAGAACATTCCTTTGAATGGAATTGTTCATTGGGTTCGACTTGTTGTTCGAAAAAATCGAAAGCAGTCTCTCGTATGTTATTGTAAGGTGATTCATTCATAATATTTATTATGTGCGGTTTCAAGATGCTCAAAAAGTATATTTTGTAATCGGCTTTTGAGCTCCATTATGTGTACTTCATCAATTTAGGAATTATGGACTTGGCGGTAGTGGTCAATACTAACTGCACCGTCTAAATGCTCCCTGACCAAGTTAGCGTACTCGCCAGGGTTGAGTTGAGGGGGCAGCCCGTGCGCTAATTGGGCTTCGAGGTTGGCTATACGCGAAAAAAGCTCGCTTTCTACTGAGGCCTGTTCTGTCCTAAACAGTTCCTGAATGTTATTTGTTTCATAGGAAGATTCCAAAAGCACATTGATGCCGAAAGAATCTTCGGAACCGGTGGAGAGGCTATTCTGATTGAAGGCTAGACAAATAACATGACTGAGGTATGTAAATAAAACCAGTGAAATAGCTTTATAATATTAGATAGATATAGAATATCAAAAGCAAAAGCCTGATAATGGGTTTCAAAAGAAGAAAAGAAAAAAACAAAATTCTAGCTTTCTTTTTTTTTTGTGCGTGCTTTTCGCCTGCCTTCCCGACCACGGATAGGCTACGGGGCTTTGCACTTCGGCCCCTGTGAATACCACATCAAGGTGACAGGATTCGAACCTATGGCCCTCTGTACCCAAAACAGATGCGCTGACCAGACTGCGCTACACCTCGTCTCCCCCCCGGAACATATGGTATGGATCTACCCGATCGAAAAAGACTCGAACCGCAGTCGCCCACCCCGCGGCACAGGGAGGCGAGAACCACCGCTTTTAGGAAATAAGCCTACAATTTGATTCTCGTCTCGTTTCACTTGCATTTTCTTTCGTTCAGTCTCGTTCTGAGAGTGAAATCGAACCACTCTGTTAGGATTTCCAGTCCCACGCAGCCTGCCAGAACCTTTTTCTTGCTTGATTTTTATACGATTTTTTGAGCAACTAGCGCGACGTTGCGCGTTAGCGCATCCTCTTGCTCGGTTAATATAGTTTAGGATTGCCAATTTGATTGGAAATTCTCTGCCGCTCCCTGCCGTCAATATAGCTTGTTTTTCAAAAATACCTAGCATCGAATTTCCTTTCGTAAGGGAAGTCGAGGATAGGTATTTTCAAAGTCAAGTTTAAGGTTGATGGAAGGTGACTGACCAATTCGATTGATCCCGAAAGGTCGTATCAAATGAAATGAGTTAAGGAATACTATTGGGAAGATTGGGCATTGGGTTCATCTTGTTATTGACCATCCCTGGCACAACACATATCTTTTACTAGACGTCTTTTTTAGTTGCTTAAAGATTTCAGATATTGCTTTTTCTGCTATAGGAAGAGTGGCGTTCCCGAAGGGCGAGCTCGAAAAAGATAAACAAAACAGATATGTTGCTTTGCTGATTGGTGCTATTGACTTGTCGGAACTAGGATAAGAGAAAAGTATTGGGTACATTCAGTTTCAGTATCGATAGCTTATCCCGGTATCAGCTCTATTTCCTTTCCGCGGGAATTGTACTGGCGACTAGAATAAGTAGTTACAAGATGGAATGCCTTCTCTTTTTAGGTGCGATCCGAGGCTACAACACCTTTCTCAGGCCTTTGGGAAACGAATATAGGATCTGTAGGCCATCGATCAGCCTAATGCGTCCCATTCCCCTGCTTGCTGCCGAACTAATAGATTCATAAATCTTTCCTTCTACGATTATAATCCACTAGGCTTTCTGGGGCTACCCCGAGATCTAACATAATAATCAAAGCTAGGGCGACGAAGCCTATCATCTTCATTCCATTTCTTTCACCACTTGGAAATGGGTAAGTAAGCTCCTCGAGGCCCATCTATGAGTCTGTATCGGGTGGCATATCCTTGCTAGCTGGCATCACAATCTGCATGACCTTACCAATGCGCCCCGCCTGCTGATCAACCAAGTGTACTTCGGCCACGACTACTACCTCGTGCTTTTGCTCCTCACTCTGTTTTTTGGGTATAGAATTCTTTGGCAAGAGACGCTTCTTTTGATCTTCCCCTTTATCTCAATGGATTTGGAAATCTCGAATCATTCGTATTTGATCTAAGCACGTAGGTTCGTTCCCACTAAAACTTAAGCAGCTCTATCCATAGAATGCCATGGTGTAGTGTAGGAAATGCCTTCTTCTCATTCTATCAAGCTACGAATAGGCCATGGTACCTTTCTGTTTATTTTCAGCACTAGACTCCACATCAGGATAAGCTTCTTTCTATTAAAGAAATGTCGATTTCCCTCTGTTTGAGTAGGCTCGCGATAGATTGATTATACGCATGAGGTAGTAAAAGCGAGTTATAAGCTCTTTTCTCTAAAGAAAGTAGGCTTCTAGCAAGGCCAACTCTATCCTGCTCAATCCCATGCTTATCATTTTCACAGATATGAATTCAATGTCATATATTAATGGAAATGGTTTTCTCCCCCGAAAGCCACGGTGAGGAGGGAATACCACCAGCAATGATGATCGTCTTCCTATTCCTATTTCAATTGCTATTACCACTTCAATTCAAAAGATAAGTAAACAAAAGGTGCGTGTGAGGCTATCAACGAAATAGAATGAATTGATCAAAGTCACTTCACTATGTTTGGAAAGGAATCTATCCAATAAGAAATGGTTGCTGCTTGCTTAATCTTAGACTCCCTGGCAACGTGCCATCAAACCACCCGGTTCCGTCTTATGTCCGTCGACAACACTTCTAGAGCGATGACAAGCGCAGTGGATAAAAAGGGTATGTTTATAGTGATGATTTTCATCAACCCGGAATGATAGTGGAGGTGAGCCCAGATGCAGAGAAGGATGATGTACTAGAGATTAGGTTAGCTAACTAAAAGAGGGAGCAGCTTTTTTCAAAGGACATCCTTGTGTATGAATGTGCTTACTCTTCCTTTCTAGTCAACTTGGTTAGAGAAAATGGTTCCTTATTTCTAGATGCTTGTGCAAGTTAGGTAGTTTCAGTTAGGGCATAAACCCTTGCTCTCCCCTATCAAGGTATAATTGTTGGGCTGGTAGTCCAGCTAGGAAGCAATCAGCATTTCCTTTACATACTGAATATTGAATTGTGAGCGGAGAGGCTAAGTCAGCTAGTTATTGTCTTTTCCTTTACCCTTCCCTGTCCTTATCCCCATCGGTTGAGGAATTGGCAAATCAAGTTCAAGCGATAGTTGAGTTTGATCATTAAGTTAGCACTCCCCGAAATCCATAAATACCTTGCGGAATATATCAATTTAGGGAATCAGAAGAAGAACAAAAGAGAATCCCAAGTATAGGGTATGAAATTGAAGAAGAGATCAAGTGAATCTATGTCAAAAGAAACAGCTAAAGCTATCTGGTTGGATGCAAGTACTTAGAAAAACAGTTATCCTCTGCTGAAGTTCAATATATGGGTTCGATAACTTACTTGTTTGGCTGTGCCTGGTCCCATTTCCAATGGAAAAAGACAGTCATTTTCCTCTTATGAATTTGTTAAAGACCTGTCCCCTTCGGTCAAGATCGATACATCGAAGAGAACCAAAATAAAAAGAAAAGAAAAGAAGAGAAATAGTTGATTTGTCCTCGAAAGCAAAGAAAGGAATAACGCTAGCTAGCGTCGATTAACTCACTTAACTAGATGCGATGCGCACAACCAAGAGGTAGGCGTGTTGCTCTCAGAGATTCACTAAGTCTGGGGCTGGGGTCCTCTTTCTGCTAGTGCTGCTTGCTAATCAATCTACTAGTGCAAATCCACTAGGGCTCTACTTTCTTCTAACTCTACATGAGACATGAGCAAATGTGGGTCAGCTTCCTCAACTATACTCTAACTTAGATTCTATATTTGTGGAAATCGATTCCTTTCTTACTCAGGTGGTACTACTTGATAAGCAACTCTCATATCTTCTCTTCTCTGTTCGATGATGCCTGCCGAGGGACTGACTCCTCTTCTCCTTAGCCTGCCGGTACAGCTCCTTCTGTTCTCGTGCATAAGGTGAGTCTTTGCTTGGGTAGGGCTATGGAAATAGGTAAGATACTAGATAAGTCAACTCGATATTCCTTTCTTTTCTTTGAGATCGATATCTCATCTTTCTTCCGCCTCGATGATCTCTTTCTTGCTGTAAAGGACGGACCAACAGAAGTGGCTAGTGGATTTGGCTTCCATTCCAGTTCGTAGCTATCCGGGGCCCTCCGGGGTAGTTCCTTTTCTTCAACCAGATTGTGTTTCTATTCACCCTGCTCCTTCGTCATCCGCCTATCTTGCCATTCTTCCTCGGACGAGGCATATTCCTTTATTACGAGAATCGCTATCAATCCTAGTCAGAGGGTTATCCTTTTTGCCACCAGCTCGTGGTCCATCTCTGGAGGGATGAGTGATTGAAGGGTTCGGGGAACCCAATGTGTCCTTGCTTGTTTCTAATAACCCAGTTAGCATATCTTTCCGAGTTCAGGGTTTCTTCCGGTAACCATACCTCCCCTGCTTTTGTTTTGGTGACTAACGTAGGCATGTTACGAACGATAACTTACGCTCGAGCATCTTCTTTTCGAAGGACGGACTCCTATCTATTCGTGAGCGCCATTTCATTGATTGTAAAAAGGTAGCATGGTAGCAGCCGAGAACCAGTAGCCGATTGACGGAAGTGAGGGTTATTGCTAAACAGCTATCTTTCCTAGTCCGAGGCATATTCCTTTCCTTATTATAACTTATACCATTCTTCGTTCGGGTTATTGCTTTAGCTTGCCCTGCTTTTAAGGTATAGAAAGGAAAATCTATTAAGGCATAGAAAGGAAATCCAGAAATCATAGGACTGGCTAGAGAGAGGGAATCCAGACAACAGGGCTAGGGTTTGGGGGAGAGTAGAAAGAAGTCATAGGCAAGTCACAGATGGGCTTGAATACTAAATAAAGAACGAGTATACATGCATTTCACCATAGTTGAAATATAACTCACTACTTAACGAAAAACTAGCTATATAGGCTTTTCACTACCCTTAATGGTATATCGGTACCTACCGTCTTTAGAGAGGCAATAACCAGCGTTTTAGCGATAATCTAACCAAATCTGAATTCTTGACTTGCTTTATGTTGCTGTTACAGCAGTAGGACTTACCAATAATGGAGAGCTCGGTTTCCTTTCCACTTTAGTGAACAGAGGCTGGATACGAATTCGATGAAGCTCTTGTTATAGGTTCTTTTAGCCCTAAGCTTTCTTATCCTCGGTTCCCTTCACTTGCTCCCATCCTTTGACTAGTGGAATGAATCATGATTTCCCTTCGCTTTCAGCCTCCCATTATCTACTAATTTTTCTTCTGCTTAGCTTATTGGTTTTTATAGAATAGTATAGAATAGAAAGAGAAGCTTGTCTTGACCCCTACTCCTAAGCCCTTACTCAACCACGAACAGCGGAGTAAGCTCTCACGACGGCTTTCCTTTCTTCGGCATTCATTCGTCTCAAAAGAATCTTAGGCTACGCTCCTTGCGCCTACGGGTAGGAGAAGCAATCCTCCTTCTAGGTCGTCTAAGGGAGAAAGATCTATTTCTTTCATACCACCTGCTCCTCAGATCCGCTGCGTATATCACCCTAAAAAAGGTCTTCCTGGTGTTAGCATGAAGGGAACTGGGTAAAGTCTTTCCTCTCCTCGAGCGAAGCTAGTCCGTTTCCTAGGAAGGCGGCTAAGGGTTCGGGTCGGAAAACAGGTACTGTTCCCTAGAATACCCTACTTCCGAGAAAGCCTCTCCTCCTCGAAGTAATAGTAGTATTGTATTGTAATCCGATAAAGTAATAGTTGTAGGCTTGGCAGAGAAGAAGGATCCTTAATTCATTGCAAGGCATTCTCCAATCCCCATTCACACTCTCCTTATTCATACATCAGTTCAGCTACAACAAAGAAGATATCCTACCATACAATGGAAAGGAGTCGTCGATAGGCACACTACCTTCTCCAAGGCGGTGCACCCATCTCTTCGAGAAAGAAGAACAACAGGAACAAGAAAAACAAGAGTAGTATTTCTACCCGAAGGGAACAAGATAGGTGCCATCAAACAACGAGGGGTTTCACGGTCGTGAGCTCCATTCCAATTCAACAGATTGGTGAAACAACCTAGAAAACCATTGTCCCCTCAAACCGGTAATAACTTGTCCCATTTCTGCATCCGTTAATGATTTAAGAACCGTTCGTTGAGACCTCAAAAGATAAGAAAACTCTCCCTTTTTGTCTTGCCTCGATAAAACAATGAATGGGTAAAGCCGAATTGATCTGACCAACCGAACATGGGATCTTTTGTTTGATACTCAACACATGAGAATCTAGGAGGATACTGATTGGCGCTCAAGAATGGCGTAGTTAATGTGATGATTTTCCCGCATTCTCAGCTGCTGATTCTCAGGCTGATTCTACTTGGTTGGTAGAAAATCTACTTATCCAGGAACAGGCGACGGAACATACGAAGGACACACGTGCTACGAAGAAATATGAGCAAAACAGGGAAGGCTACGGATACACATGGGGCTAGGCTAACAAGTATCTTCGTTTGACCCTGGATTGTTTCATTCCACCCTTCCCTCTGATAACTAGTCTTCTCTTATCCACGAACGGATAGAACTCTTCTCCGATTTAGCCCAGAGAAAGCCTCTCTTCTATTCCTTAACTGCTATCTTTCCTTGCTTTATGTACATCAAGGAAGAAATCAGCTATGCTTTTTAAGCTCCACCAATGCCATGGCTCTTGCCGCCTATGTAAAGCCTTCCCTTGTACCTAACAACCCCTAATAGTCCTACTTTTACCTTACCTTGCTTTGCTTGCTTACACATTCATTATATATGGTTTAATGGTTGGTATAGTGGATTGAGATTGTCGGGGCGTCTGCTGAAGGCAAATGGCTCGCATGACTTTTCTCGATAGATAGATGAATCCCACTTTTGTCACACAATAGGGCTGTCTCCCAAGGGAAGAGGGGAAAATGGACAAAAAAACACGGGGTTTTCATACAAATTCTATTTCCAGTTGAGACTAGTGCAATCAGGTAATCCATTTCAACTGAAAACCCTATAATTCACTTCGGAACTCAACGTTTTCGCTTCCCTGGCAATAGTATGCCAAGCGCCAGGCCAACAAGTATGAGTTATTGCCGATGCTCGAAGCGGCTTTTTTACTCCGGGTACAAAAGAGTAATCCACATTCATTGGTTTTCTTCCTTGATGGATGCTCGGTATGCATAGTATTCACGGGTAGCCGTACCAACCCCCTAGCAATGTAGAGCGGGTCTCTCGGTACTTCGTCATAATAGTTCTTTTTATTAAGTAAGAACTCGGACGGTAAATGTAGAAAGAGCATGAGGGAATGCCCAGACTTATTTAATAGATTTACTTGCCCGAATAGATTGACTCGGTTGGCTGTAGGAAAAGTTAACTCATGCCTACTTTACTTACTTGCACAGCCGCCCCACCCACACTCGAGAAAATCAATTACGTGAGGGCCACTTCTTTATATAGGTCGCCCTTACCTTGCTATGCTTCTTTGAAGTCAGCCCCTTCTGTGCATGAACTAGTAGTCCATCATTTAGGTAGGGGAAGCTTAACATGAAAGATATAGATTCTATGCCTTTTTCTTTTGTTGGATGGGAAACTCACTCATGACCTAGTCGACAACACGATCCTTTCCATAAACTCTGGGTTGAGCTCTACCGCTTCTTTCAAGTTCAGTTTTCTCCAGGTCAACCAGTCAGCGGCCCTGTTGTCCCTAAGTCAGCGAGCGGAGCGGCCCTTTTGTTCATGAGAGGAATTCATTCCCTTTGATGTACACCAACGCAACGAACGAAGTCGAATTATTTCGTCTTTATTTTTATCATTATATAGAGTTATGTGAAGAAAGAATATTAATTCAGGAAGGACATCAAGCAAGCTTTGGACCTATAGCTAGTAGATGAGCTAATGCGCGTAGTAGATGAATCACCTGACTATCCGAAAAAGGCTACCCATGAATGAGGGAGGCAGGCTCGCTTGCTGGCTCTATTAAATAAAGGCTCATCCTCTCGAACTGACTGACTATCCCTGAAAGTAGGCTTTCAATCAAACAAAGGAAGCTCATCTATGGATTGAACACCCAGTGCGAGCGAGGCTTTCTTTATAGTAGCGCCTTTTCCTAACTAGCTTTTCTTACCCATTTGCAATATATTGCTTACCCCATACAGGAATTGACTAACGCCAGTCGAACTAATGCTGCTTAAGCCAACCTATTTGACGGACAAACAAGTAGGTAGAAAACACCCAGACTCAAAACCTAGCCAGTGAAACCGTATTAAAGCCCTCGTTCTATATCTTATGGGAGTGGGTTATTTACCAGATTGACCTGAAAGTATGTACGGATTTCTCTCTATAACTTATAGGCATTGAGTGAGTTTCCTCGATCTAGTTAGTGCGCATCTTCATTCCACTCTTTTCTTGTTTGTTGGCAAATTGAATTGGACCTGAATGAATATATATATTTCGGTGAATACCTGTAGATTACCAGACTAATGTGCCTTTCTCTCCTTTGTAATAGTAATTTCCTCGGTCTGAGCTCCTTTTCATTTTCTGCATTTCCATGAGTCGCATTGCCTTTTCCCTATTATCATAGTTCCAAAAGAATGGATCTGGATCGGCAGAAAGAATGAATGGGACGGGAAACTCAATAATTGAACAAGGACTAATTCCTCTTTGATTATAGACCTCAGAATGGCGTGTACATTGGTCCATAGTAGACCGGGATATAGCTATAAGAAAATAGATAAATAGGAATTTCCACCTTTGGGTATAGCAGAGACAGCAACTCAACTACATTGGCAAAGTTTTTCAATGATATGAAAAAAGAGCTCTTTTGTTGCTCCTTTTTCTGCTAGGGAAATTCAAAAGACTCGCTTCGGTACCTTTCTTTGCTTAAAGACCATCCGTAGCTCTTCCTATGACTATTCCTCCCATCTTAGGCTACTTACCTTAAGGGGATAGTTGAGGTTAGACTCCCTAGCAATTTCCTGGACTATTCTGATAAAAAAAGAGAGAGAAAATCAAAGTGGGCAGAGTAGAGGCTTAGTCCAACCAAGGCCAAAGGAAGAGGGTTCCACATAAAACAAGACCTTTCACGGTGGGATGAAGTAGCTGTCCTTGGGTTAAATAAGGCTTTCCCAAGCAATCCTGATCTGCCCTGTGAAGGTCTAACTTCAAGAGAAGGTTTTCATTCTATAAGCTAATCCTCCCTCTATCACTACAAAGGAGATAGTATGTACCCATTTACAAATCTATTTAAAGCTCTTTTCATTAGAAACTGGGTTTACTCGCCTACGACTCTTGTCTTACTTATCCTTTCTCTGATGGAGCACTTTCTATTTCTAGAGAATTAGTAGAGGAGTGATGGTGATCGTAAGCACAATGGCCTCGCTGCCTTATCTTTCATATAGAAATATCGATAGCGAGCAGTCCCCCCCCTTTGAAGCTAGAAGTATGGAGATACTGATTACTAGAAATATGAATTCAGGGCCATTCATTCCGTCAGATCTTCAGTCTTCCTACCCACCAGTGAAAAAAGCCTTTCCTTAGGAGAGCCATCAGGAGATGAGTTTCTAGCAACCGACGGAGTTTGAGAGTAAAGCAAACTAGTGGTTGAAGTCTCTCTATTCCAGCTTTCTGGCAAAAAAGACAGAAGGAAGTGCAGGATAGGTCGTATGATAGGATAGAGTTCTGCCAATCCGCCCCGGGGGGTCGTCCAAGATTCAATCTCTTTTCTAGTAACCTCTGTCTGGCTAGGGTGCGAACTGACTCTTTGCTTGTCTGCATACTCCTTCTTAGAATTCACAGATTTTCTAGCACGTACTCGTCAAGAAGATGCTTGGAATTGTGTTCAAATCAAAGAAAGGTGCTTGCAAGAAGAATTCTCTCCCTATAGTAAGTAGACGACTCTCGGATATTACTTTCCCTACTGCTCCATACCTGACAGAACATTGAATAAATAAAAAACCCGCTGACCTTGACCAACTCAACACACCGGGTTGCATTGCTCTTTCCATTTTTCTACCTGGCCAAACTACACTGATTTGGCTTGAAAGCAACTTCTTCAGTGTGCTTCATCGCGTTCCGAAATTCTCAATTCTTTTCTCACTCAAACTAGACAAGGACTCCTGGTCCCAAGCCCAAATACCATCCAAAGCCCTTCTGTGAATTCCCCATTCCACCGAGATTTTAACTTTCAGACCATAGCCCAGTGAATGATTAAATATGATGCCAAGCAAATATGCCGATGAAGGACTGCAAAAAGCATTTCTTGCTAAAAACTCACTATTCACAAAAGCCACATCGTGCCAACAGGGCTATGTAGTTTTTGTCTACATACGACTTTTCTTCTTAGCAACAATGGCTTTGTGCTCTCTCTGTGTTATATACATCCTACCCGGCAACGCACAGTCCGGAGGAGTGACCTTTTCTTTTGCGGCTGGAGAAAGCATAAGCGGATTTATCTCTAGCTTTCGTTCTCAACCCAACTGAACTTCTGCATGCTTCGCTCCGTGAACGAGCCGATGACTCCTGAACTACCTACATGACTGTTTACATTATTACGAACCTAAGCCGACTCTCTAGAATCTTGTCTTTCTAGTAACCTTTTTCTCTTTCTCAAGTGGGGAGTTCCTAGCTGTGATCTGTATTCAAGCTAGCAGGATTTCTCTTCTTTGCACAAAAGAAAGAGACGTCATTCGAGTGTGAATTTGCGTTGCATAAATGACGTATAGATAGAGTAAGTGAATCTTTTCAGTGGACATTTGCGAGAAAGGAAGCTAGCCGCCCTATGATTTGTCTGGGCTCAAGCCTTACTTATTATAACTTATTATCATATCAAATAGCACCCTTCTAGAATTGAAATGCTTAGCATGCTGCTTTAGAGACCTGTGCACTTTGATTACTGGATGTCTAGCCCGTATTGCTAGTTATAGCATTTGGAGACAAAAATCTGAATGAATTGGGGATGTTCAATGATAAATAAATACTTAAGCAAGGGAAGCCCGACCTGGCGGCCTTAGGCAGAAGTTCTCAAATAAAAAGCATTTTCAAATCATTCATTTATCTTTTCTTAACACGAGACCTTATTTTGCAAATTCACTTGGAGTTGAATAGCAGCGAAGACTCAACTCATTGCCGAATCTCTGAATAGAACCGACCCACCCAAGAGCACCGGGGACGGCCCTCTAGCAAAGAAAGATCGTCTTTCCTGCCCATTTTCCCTTTTTTTGCTCCTTCTCTTTTTATGTACGAGGGGTGATGAAAGGAGTCGAAGTTTTGCTCCTAAAAAGCAAGATTGAATTGACGAGAACTGTAGCTTTATATAAAGAATAAAGGAGAAGAAAAGATAGGGCTCGGCCCAGAACTGTCACGCTAGAAAAGCACTAGGGACAAGACTAGTAGAGGAAAAAGGAGGTATGAGCTTATTTCTTTTCATATATATAATAAAGCAAATGTTTGCTGAAGCTTGTGGGGGGTCTAACTCAAAGAAGCAAGCACTTGTAACGAGTGATAAATATATATATATTATTTAACCCACAATAAGTCCATATCTTTCAAACGCTGGAATTAGCAACTCAAATAACATGTTTTTGGTCCAGATAATGAAATTAAGTATGTGAGGGAATGTTTGGAATGAAATAGCTTTGGAAAGGCAGGAGCAGCAGACCATGGTGGTCAACCAAGAGGAGCAGGAGATGCCTACCGAGCAGGAAGTGCTATCGGTGAAACCTCTAGCTCAGCTTTCCCCTCTGAAGGAAGTGAGACAGAGCCTAATCCTGAAGAAAAAAGAAAAATTCATCATAGGACGCGATCTTCAAACTCCGAATCATCTGATTGATTCCAAAATGTTAGTAGTAATTGAATTCACCATTTGGCGTAGGGAACCCTTTCAAAGCTTCTGTTTCATAGTCTACCGAGTAGCAGTTCCAGCATTATCCGAATCAGCATTGCGCCAGAATCCATTCAACCAAGAAAGGCGTAAGCGCTAGCTGATCTGAAACGAAATAAAATAGTTCTTTCCATTTTCCCAGCCGGAAAGCCCTGGGACGGCATATGTGACATCAAGTTGACGCATCCATCCTCTGGACCAAAAAAGAGGAGTTTGCCGAACAATAGTTCACTGCCAGATATCTTTTCTAATCAATCAGCAAGGAATTGATAGAGTTTTTATATGCGAAAGGAGTAGCTTTCAGCATCCTCCCTTGACAGTGACTTTCGGAGACTTGTCTATAAGTAAGTCCATTTCTTCTTGTGGGACATCGAGAGACTTTCCTCTCTCTCCGATTGCAACTAATATCATCCTATCTTTCCTCTCAATTAGACCAATCAGAAAGATTCCCTATCTTATGTCATTGGCTGGAGAAGATTGATAGATAGGCTATCAGTGCACTCTTCTGGGTGGGACCAGAACTTCCTACTCGTTCTCGCACCCCAGCGCTATGCTCCAGGCGCATCTTGGCACTCAATTGGAATGAGTCCGAAGAACACTTGCCCCCCTCACCGGCTTTGTCAGATCTGTCTTTCGGCTGGACAGCTTCCGCTGCTACTTGGATATTGACTCCGACGCTTGTTCCTAGATATAAAAAGAAGTACTTTAGTCTACGAGTATTAGGTGGCACTGCTGCTTTCTTTGCTAGCTCACCCTCTGTCTTCAGGAGGAAGAGACCAGCGTCCATATGGACGACGACGACTGGAACACCCTCTCGCCCATCCAAGAGATCCCATCTCCTCACTTACCAGAGGATGATGAAGGGAGGCAAGATGGGCATGGGCCAACTCCACCCACGGCTTCTTCCAGCCACCTTCCGGTAGAGGTAAGAGAAGGATCGCGAAGAAGGTGCAGATCAGGCAGAGGAAAGACACATACGCCCCCGCCTTAATGAAACAAAACAACAGGAGTACAGTTATGGTGAGAAAGAGTTATCAAATATTGATAAAATAAAAAGAAAAGAAAGAAGAGAACGAAAGGAGAACAGAACTTTGTATTTGGTAACTCTCCTGTAGTTATGTTTAACCTTGAATGCAATTTATAAATTCGACAGCAATAGTCCCTCGGACTCGAAAAGTAATAACGAAAATGGCTAATCCAATAGCAGATTCCGCAGCTGCCACTGTTGGAACTAATGAAGCAAATGATTGACCCATCATATCATCCAAAGAAACGGAAAATACCAAAAAGTTCAAATTGACAGCTAATAACATTGATTCAATTGGCATTGACATAATAAGAATATTTCGTCTATTAAGGAGGATTCCCCGAATACCTAAAATAGAGATGATCATAGAAAAAGTGAAATATTTTATAGGATCCGTTTCGGAAACATGGAATGTCAGAGAAATTCAAATTATGTGAGGCTTAGAAAGAAGTCCTGCGTAGAGTCCAGGGAGAGCCTATTTTTCTTTTTTCTCTAGTTACCCTTTTTCCTTCTCAAACAACGCGTTTGATTTCCTTCCTTATATCAAATTCCATCTTTCTCTTGCCGATCACATCCAAGGCATTTCGTCGGAATACATCCTGTCTTTTATAATATGCAAATCTCAGGATGCTGCGACGATTCCACAACTCCCTTTCTCGCTGCCTATCAGGCTTAAGGGCATAGATTCGATGTCAAACCTATAATTTGGAATTACTGTGATTTCTTGGTGCTTGGATTGGTGTGACTGAGAATTAGGTTCACTTTAATCTGAGTTTTGTCCATTCAAATGCAACAGCCCTTTCTGCAGCTTTTCTCAGGCTATCCGCTATCACATATAATTGCAGGCTGATGTGTTGTCTATTATTCTATTCATCAGCCAACAAGAATTCCTTTCAGATAAATAGATTCAAAGGCTGTCATGACTCTGTCCAACTTGTACAAAAAGAAAAAAACAACTCACAGCATAAAAACATGGAAAATCCAGGATGATGCCTTTGCTTGATCTGGATGTGAGAAAAAAATATAAATAAATGTTTTAGCAAGACTATGCGCTCCAAGGATTCATATTTGTGATATGTTTTCCTGCCAAAATAGAGCTTATTCTCTGATGGTGAAATATCTATCCCAAGTTGGATGAAAAATCTGAGCAAGTTGTGGAACAATGTTTTGCCTATTCAAATCCTCCCACCTCAGGACAGCAAGAACTCTGAATCAAGAAAAGTACCAAATCGATTGGAAATGTACGCTCCTGTGGGAGTCGAACCCACCGCATAGGTGCCTTGTTCTACCGAGAGATGAACTAAGGAGCGGCAACCCCTACATCAGTTCTTTGTACCACCCAGAAGGGCACGAGAGAAAAAACAAAACCAATAAAAGATCAGACGAGACGGAATTGGTAACGTGAACGTCTTTTCGTCTTCTTGCCTGAGTTTCATATAAAAAAACCTGGCTTTCCAAAAAAAGAAGTACTGATTGAGACAGGCTTCCCCTTTTCTGATGGCTATCCCTAGTCTCTTACTTACAGAATTTCTTGTCTACTGGCTGGAAACTTGAAAGGGTTACCACTGGATCGAAGGCAGAAGAACTTTTAGGATTGGCTAGAGGGGAACTATGAACTACTCCCCCAATCCCATTGGCTGCACGGGAACCCTATGTTATTAGAAAGTCTTCATTCATTCTGAATCTTTTAGAATATCGCTTATTACTTTCAAATTGGTTTCCATTTACTATATATGTATCTTTCCATATGAGCTATTCCCTTTGCTTTCAATCTGTCTTGTGCCACTCCAGCTTTCACTCAAGCCATTCTTTGCCTGTCGACCCTCACTCTTCCTCTTGGGTCCGATATTCTTCCTCTAGGGTCCTATATCTAAATTGAACAATTCCTTTCTCTCTTTCAGGATTGATTCCTGCTCACGATAGCTTGCTTGGCTACTTTACCTCAGAATCCCTCTCTGGATCCGGTTGTAGGGAAAAAGCAATAGAACTTTCCTTTGACCTTGCTATCTGTATGTTTATTCTAGGCTAGTATGTGGGTAAGGGGAAAGCCTCCGATGCTTCTAATCGCGGCTTCCCTCTACCTGGAATTCCCGTGCTGCGAATCAAAGCTTTGTTATATAGGAGAATCTGCTCCGCTACCAACTAGTAAATTATGCTTCCCTATAGTCAAAAGTAATACTCGCAATTTTCAGTTGCGAATCTATAAAATGTAGGATGAACCCACCTATCGATCAAAGTTTTCAATCCCGCTATGCCCTTAGCAAGTTTAATGGGGCTGTTAGACCTTCACTGGACGTATCAAGTTCTGCACTCCACAAACACTCGCTGGAATGGTCCAGTCCTGAGAATAAAAAACCTCAACAGAAGGAAGATTCTATTTGTCTACTGAGTCATGCCAGCAGCGCTCTATCCAATTGCTCTCCCCCACTTGTTCTCAACCATGGTTAGGCGCGTGCGTTGATCATAGTTACAGAAATTGAAATCTTATATATATATCGCCTCTTTTTATTGCAATGCGATGTATCAGAAAACAAAGATAATTAAATGAATACTTGAGTTCGAAACTGAAACGTTGAAGCGAGGAATCCCATATTATTCAGCAGTTCGATCTACTACTTTAGTAACTACTAGCTTGACGCATATTGCTTAATTGCCGGCTGTATTTAAGGCCCTAACTCAAACTTCAACCAATTATTTCTGCGGTATTTCTCCAGCAGTGAGAACCTAGATAAGTGAATTCTTTATGGTCAGTCGCGCTAAGCTCACCCAGAGTTGGAACGAGTGGGAAAAGATAGAATGAAAGCAAAGGAAAGCGCCAGCAAGGCATTAACCACTATATATAGGAGTTTGAAAGTAGAAGTGCTTTTTGCCAATGCCAAGCTTCTTATAACCGAATATGAGTTAAAAGAAGGAAAAGCTTTGTAGTTAATTGAAATTGAAAGAAAAGCCCGAAGGTCTACCCAATCTAAAGTAATAACAATAAGTGCCAGCTAGAAAAGTAGAATGTGTCGTCGTACTTTTTAGTCAATCCCTTGCTTCTTAAGAAGAATAAGCCTTACAAGAATGAAAAAAAAGAATCATAGAGTAAAGACTGAGGAGAGAAGTCCGAGTACTTTTTCAAAAGCTCCGCTTCCTCACTGCTTCAGTGTTGGAGAAGTTCCTTAGGAAGAGGCACGGGGGATATCTTCCTCTTCAGACCGGTTTGAGTCAACGCTATATTTATCTCCTACTTGAGTTCCGGGTGCTACTGTCTTCTAATTCATAGCGATTCTTTCCTCCAAACTCTCCCGCGAGTCAGTGGATTGGAGACCAGTCTTCGGACAAGCAAGAGAGGAGAAGGGCACTCTATCCGTCCCATCCTAACAATGAAGCTATTGTCTCACTCAAATAGGGATGATTTGCTAACGATTTTGTCCGGTGAAGCTAGTACTTTGCAAGAATGGGTTTTGCAAGTTAATCATCAGAAGCTGTTGAGGGGAGCCTTTATCTTTGGACTCCTCAGGTTACTTAGGTAAAGACGAATATTCTTCTTAGTCACTCCCAATGTGGATGACCACGCATTCCTTATGGCTTTGCTTTGCTACGATGAATTCGGTTCTTGATTCTTTACGGTTTCTCCTATAGCGAATGTAGAGACCAAATACACCAATATAGCGAATGGACAGACCAAATACACCAACAGAATAAAGGACTACAAAGTTTTAGTATGCTTAGAGTTGTTAGTGAACTTCAGTGCAATTGAAAATGAAGTACGAAAGAGTGAAATGAAGGACAGATGCAGTTAAGCCAGAGATAAGGAAGTCTGTCAGATAAGGCTGCTTCTGCTTCGTAATCTCAGTATACAAGGTTAGGTAGTATGTCAGATGAGGAAGAGCTATTAAATCGAAAGTGTTGCCTCAATCACTTCGTGCCTTCTACCCTCCTTAGCCTATCCTCTTTTACTCATTTGACTAAACTTTACCAAGCCATTGAAAAGAATCAGCTATTGCTACGTGCTTATTCAAGCGATTAATGCCCGGGAAGGGAAATGTAGTGGAGAATCGAGATGCCATGTAGAACAAAGAGGCGCTGGTCTGGGCATATTTACAAGCGAACCCGCTCTATGACGGCTATGTTACATGCACACCCCCATTTTTAAGGCTTAGTTACACGTATAAGAGTCTGCTTGCTCTCATGTTTAGCTGTGTACCCATTTTGGGGCTTTACTCTTTCATGATGGAACGAGGAGCTGGAGTTGATTTGAGGTAGCGGATTAAGTAGTGATGGGCAACCTCAAGTTGACTTGTTTCATAGGGTAGAAGCTTGAGTTGATTTGCGGCAGCAGCGGCAAGCTTGTGTCGACTGCAGACAACTTGAATCCGTTAGCAACGGTAGTGCGAAGCAGCTTGAACTGACTTGTTCTAGCCATTGGCCGGCTCCTGTCGACTTGAACTAGCAAAGAGAAGCTCATGTCGACCCGCGGGGGCAGTAACACGTTCACGTTGACTCTTGTCAGTCTCAAGCCTGAACAGCACTTATTGAAACTTCAAGAAAGCTCAAACTCGATGAGTGCTAATTAAGCATAATTCAAGTCAGGCATGCCAGTATGAAGAATCAAAAAATTGCAAATTAGCTGGTTCAAAGAAAGTTCAAACTGACCTATACAGCCTATTATCATATTGTATCAAACTTGTATGAACCAAGTCTCACAGAAACTAGAGGAATAAAGGTAAAAAGTAGGCCAAATCAACCTTCTAAAATATGAATTTGTGGCGCGCAATCATTTAAGCTTCCAAAAATGTCATATTAGGTATAAAGGAACCTGGATTAGCTTTTTATAAACCTTGAAAAGAAATGAAACAAGATTGGACGTGGCTTAGGCTTTTCGTGCACTAACACATGTCAAGACTGGTACAGCTTTACTACTCATGACTGGTACAGCTTTTTCTTTTCCTGTACTAACTCGTGTCACTCATGCACATGTACTAATCAGTTATTCAAACACATTCCAAATTGAACAGATTCAATAGAAGAACTCACAGCCAAAACAAGCGAAAGAGGAAGGGCTCCACATGGATTGCCTTTTTTTCCTAACTATCAGAAGGTTGTTGCTGTCTTTTTCGCATTGGATTTCTTTCACGAGACTCGGAAATCAAGAGGATGGGAACGACTACTGCTCAAACGCATCGGACTGAAAAGGAGGGAGACTCTCAACCAGAGCCGTTAGCGGAGGAAATCTTTCTGCCAGGATCTGGAAAGGTCCGTGCCGACGACTTCTGTCACAATCCTGATCTTAAAACAACAATATCCATTTCATAGGCGAGGGTGGGGGAGAAGCAAGCCGAACCTCTGATCGACCCGGACACGTAAAAAATTCTCGGCGTCGAGAGAAAGACGAGATTCAGTAAGTAATTCAGTGAGTGCTTTCTTTTATAATATAAGAAGAGCGTCGGCTTGGAAGAAGAAAATGAAATACGAACAACCGCGCTGGTCGTAATAGATCGACTTGAATGCGTCTTCTTGCTCCAGCATTCAAGTTCCATTTCAAGGAAGGACGACGTACCATGATACTTTCTGTTTTGTCGAGCCCTGCTTTGGTCTCTGGTTTGATGGTTGTACGTGCTAAAAATCCGGTACATTCCGTTTTGTTTCCCATCCTAGTCTTTTGCGACACTTCTGGTTTACTTATTTTGTTAGGTCTCGACTTCTCCGCTATGATCTTCCCAGTAGTTCATATAGGAGCTATTGCCGTTTCATTCCTATTCGTGGTTATGATGTTCAATATTCAAATAGCGGAGATTCACGAAGAAGTATTGCGCTATTTACCAGTGAGTGGTATTATTGGACTGATCTTTTGGTGGGAAATGTTCTTCATTTTAGATAATGAAACCATTCCATTACTACCAACCCACAGAAATACGACCTCCCTGGGATATACGGTTTATGCCGGAAAGGTACGAAGTTGGACTAATTTGGAAACATTGGGCAATTTACTTTATACCTACTATTCCGTCTGGTTTTTGGTTTCTAGTTTGATTTTATTAGTAGCTATGATTGGGGCTATAGTACTGACTATGCATAGGACTACAAAGGTGAAAAGACAGGATGTATTCCGACGAAATGCCTTGGATTTTAGGAGGACTATAATGAGGAGGCCGAGAGCTAGCACGAAAACAGTGATTCTTGAACGGAAAAGAATCACAGCAAAGAACAGAACACCTCGTTCCCATTTCTCTTTTTGTACGGAGAAGTCCCCCGCTGGAATAATAATCCACTCCAGAAAAGTGTCTTCTTGGACGGAGTTAGGATCAGAACTTCTCCCTGTAGTGGCCAACTACTTGCAAATTTATAGCGAAGGTGCAGAGAGTGTACCGCAGCCACAAGGGGGGGCAGCTCAAGTAGTTCAGGGGGCGCCAACGCCAGCCCCACAAGAGTGGACCGCCCCCCTACCCTCAATTGTGCCACCTTCTTGTTACTCGCTGACCGGGTATGTGGAGGATTGGGTTGCTTCCAATCCTACTTTCATGAGTGATGTTTTAAATTATAATATGGTAGGTCGGGGCTCTTTAGTTCACTCCTCTGGCTTTCCAGCAGCTTCAGGTAGCGGGCCCTCCCTTAACCCTCCTCTGACTGCCAAAGACACGATATATTTCAACTTGACAACTTTGTATCCTTCTGGGTCCTTGAGCCCAGGGGAAGAAACAGCCTTAACAAATGAGATTTATTCTCTCAAGGAGAGCATACTGAAAGAGCTTAGACGTTTAAGTGGCCCGGTTAATGGCCAAATACTTTGGAAAGATGATACTTCGGGCAATACAATCCGAAACCCCAAAAGCGGTCAAGAGTATCAGCCTAATATGTTGGATATGATCCTGGACAGTTTGCGAAGAGATGAGCGAAATAGTCACTATTATAAACGGTTCTTAAATGATAGGATGCATTCCATACAAAATGCAGATTTAATAAATTTTCAACTTGAGGATCTTCCAATGGATAAATTGAATCAATCCAAACTGCTTGCTTACAGAATTGCTTGCTTACAGACGTTAAATGGGGGGGGAGGTAGGTGAAACAAAATACTAAATTTCTTAAGATGGTTTGTAGTGTAGGTTTCTCATAGGAAAAGAGATACCGAGGCCCACCAACCTACTACTTGTTGGTTTGGTGGGGAAAGAAGAGTGGGAATGAGGGCTTCTTTCACAGTGCGTACATTTAGTGGTGCACACCTTCAACACAGGGTTAGCATTCTATACTATCTATTTCTTCTTCTTCTCAGGTTGTGCACTTGGTATGAAAAAGGCTAGTCCGCTTCCAGTCATTCATCTCTTGCTCCTTTGGTGACAGGAGCATGCGTCGAATTATTAACGTCTGCCCTTCAGTGTCACCATCAATCTAAACTTCATCATCCTTGTCACTCGGTGTCTCACTTCCGGGATCGGCCCCCGGATCTGTGTAAGGTAAGTATTATGCCATCAGTTGCTTACTTGGTCTACCCTATTATCAGGTTGTTTAATTATAACCGCCCTATACCTAAAGCTACTGATTAAGATTCTTTTATTCAACCTGAGCCTTCTGAAGAGTCCATGTCCCTTTAGCCGGTGGAGCTGGTTCTAACCTCTTCTTTCGCTTACTTCTTTAGGAATATCAAGATGAGTCCACTACTCGAGAAAGAGCCCCTGTCTTTGGCGCCTAGTCTTCAAGCTCTTCTTCAATGTAAATTGTAACTTACTCCAACGAGTGCTTACTTTCCTGGCCAGACTGATACAGATTTTACATAGTTCTTTTTCTTTCATTTGATACTGGATTTAGCTCCAGTAGTCGAACTAACTCTGAGATTTGTTTGTGCATTGTTTCCTGGGTTCCCAGTTGCTAAGAAAAATACCAGAATTACTATCATTGCGCCTGTGAGGGGATTTTTTAGCGGTTGTTCGCCCATTTCCATCCTGTTTCCCTAGCGTTTGAAAAATTGGTAAGTATAACTCATCCTCGCGAAAAGCCCTAGTTTTTCCCATAAGCCTATTTCCTAGCTTTTGCCCGGGAAATTGAATAGAAGTTCTTTCCCCTGTGAGTAAGCAAGAAAACGGATGCGCGTGCTAACGGTGATTTTCTGTTTAAAGATTTACTGGGTGTACTTTGATTAAAGTTTTTTCAGTGAAAAGAATACAGAGATACCCAAAAACTCGGTACAATGTTCCATTGCTTCTACTGCGCTCTCCTTCTATGGCGATTCAGGCCATCTCTGATGCTCATTGGGCCGACCAGCTTAAAAACTCTAAATAAGGGCGTTGAAAAAAGATAAAGGATAAATTCCATGTTTCGTTATCTATGTGAATATTTGAAATGGCTTTTATAGAAGTTTGTTTTGCCTAGGCCTACCTAGTTCATTCAAATTTATGATAGCCTAGTTCCCTTTACGGGCTTCCTTCTTTCTCTGTCGTTCGTGTTGTAGGTGGTGGTTTCTCCACCTTCTCTACCTATCCCTCTTCGATTTTGCTTTCCGCATCAGCCAGCATAAAAGGGAATGGCCTTTACACACATGCTGAGCAGTTGATCTATTGATTTGCCTGGCGCGAAGCGGTCTTCCTTTTTTTGTGGAATCTTTTCCCATTTTATTCTACCCATGATATGGCATCTTATTAGTGAAAGATTTGGTTTGGAAGCCTGTTGAGGTTAACATGCTATCAAGCATTTGCTCGAGCCTCTTTTGAATAGAAAAATAGGATCAGGAGCACAAAAGTGAATAATGCTTCTTGCCTTGAATGAAAGTGTCAAATACCAGTAAATTAGACCTCTTCTATCGTTGAAGGCTGTTAGGTAGAACTTGTACCCCTCAACGGAAGTTGCTAGATTTCTTTCTAAGAAACTGCTCATAGCGAGCTTTTTAAATGCGTTTATCCAAGATATCAACGTTGGTGCTTAATTTGTACTTATTCATATTTTATTCTTTTGAAAACTCAAGGGGTCGTATACCATATGAGGTTTGACTCTAGCCACGAGAGCAGGCAAACGAAGTCCTTTTTTAGACCTTATTCTATTTAATAAAATTGAACAATTCACCGGTGGGTTGGAAAAAGTATCCACCTGACAGATCAGATATTTTTAGGGGACACGCTTTCGCTACGCGCCTTGTAACAGACCAAGGCCGCAGGACGGCAGACCTTTGGGAGGTTCATCTTGATTGGGAGTAGTCAACTATCAAATAGGCACTCAAGGTATATGGTTTGATCTTTGTGATAAACACCGCTCTCTTCGATCCTTACGAACTTGAGTCTCAGTTTGATTTATTTCACTAGTTAGCCGCTACGCGCCTTTTATCTTTATAAAGATAAGTACCTCCTTCAAGTGACCTGCTATGGTATAGTAAATTTTTCCTTCTGCTTTGCTCAACGAGGCTATATCTGCTAACTCTTTGATCTTCTTATCATCTCCTTCTTTTATATAATCCATTTTACCGCTTCGCGCCTTCTTTTGATATAACAACCGTTCGTTCATCATAGACTACTTTCGAAAATACTATATAATAGGCAAGTGGATCTATTCTATAAAGTTAGCGGCTCCTGGTTACTATTCAAAAACACCCAAACGTCCTAATACACCGGTGCATCCATACTAGATGACTGATCTGTGACTGACCTTGACTATGGAAATAATCACACCTTGCCCATGCTTGAATTCCTTTCTGTGCTACATTCCCTAGCTAGCTATCCAGATTCATATTCCATTTATTACGCGAATACCTATGCCTATGTTTCACAAGCCTATTCTTGCCGGAACCGGTGCTTCCCGCTCCTTCAAAGGAAAGGAGGCCTATTCCCGTTCATGCCTACTTGCCTTGTTCCTATCCAGACACATCTACACCATCTATCTCTGCATCCGGGATCGCCTACACTATCGTTCCGGTCAAGAAGAAGAATGGTCGGATACGCATATGTGTCGATTTTCGGGACCTAAACAAAGCATGCCCCAAGGGAGAACCCCCTTTCTCTCCACAAGGAACTGATTCCTACAACGGTTACGGCTTCCTCTGATCGAGCTCCTCCAACGAACTACGAACGTACGCTTTCAAGGAATAGGAATAGAAGTCCTATCCGGTCTAGGTTCCTAATCTGATTCCTTCCTCGGCATCGGAACAATACTTTGCTCTACCCTCACACACCCAGGCCTAGGAGATAATGAGATGGAATTACTACAAAAGATACACCCTTTGGCAACCGCCCACGTCCCATCAACTGATTGGCCCCAGGCCTACCACTATACAACTAATACTTGCCTGCTTGTTTCTTTTCCTTGTGAGTGTGAGCAAGAAAGGGGATAGACACGGGTGAAGAAAGCAGACCTGGGGGTTTGACTGTTGGAGTTCCAGAACATAATTGAGTGCCTGCCCCTTCTCACTTCTGGTTCATCAAGATAGGGTTCCAAGTTGATCTCCATTTCTTCCATTCGCAGTCCAGAAAACTACTGCTTTCAAGCCTACGTGCGCAGGAGCGCACTTCCGTTTTCTACTTCGGAGCCGGGTCGATAAAAGAACCAAATATCATAGATTGTTCATGTCGTGAAAAAGAACTTGTCAACGTGATAGATAGACTTCGTCTTACAGAAAAGATAAGAAAAAGCGAAGCGGGAAGGGTCACAAAGAGCTTATTTTGGGCTCTGTTCCCGAGGCATACTCAGATAGATAGATAGAGAGGTGTCAGGCTAGCTTTCAAACAATGTCAGCAGAAAACATCTATATAAATTCTCACACGTCCCCATTTTAATGGTCTTTTTTCTTGCACCAGGCTTGCTTTGCTTACCTAAGAAACAAGTCCAAAATCGGATATGTTTTAAAACTGGCCTGCGTAAGGCACTTTCAAAAGCTTGATCCCACTCCCGGCTAAATAACCTTCTTTCTTTACTCTCGTTCACGTTTACGGTAGAGTCATTCTATCTCTATAAAGCAACTGCTTTACAACCTACTATGCCTAGAGCCTCATTTGAGTGTATGAAGCTGATTGGAAGGATGGGAGAGAACAAAGAATGGTACTAGGCTTTCTACCAACGGTGAACCATAAATAGCAGAGATCGAGCCAGGTTAAACAGATCAAGGGAAATCAGAGCGAGAATTTCTTCTGGTGGGTGAAAGGGGCTATCTAAAACTTCAACCTCATAGACAAATCACAGTGTAAGGAAAAAGGCAGCACAAACTGAGCCGTACTATGGCCATTTGAAATTCTAGACAAGATTGGAACTTTGGCTTGTAGATGGAAATAGCCTGTGGGATCGATGTCCGGTTTTCCACGTGTCTCAATTAAAGAAGGGCGGGCAGTATAACAGACCAAGTACTGGAAAATAAAGTGAAAGTAAATTTCGATATGCTTGGTGCCCTCACGAAATAGTGCATTGGCCGCAATGGTTAGGCAAGCCTGCCTGGTTTTCACAAATGATACGGGAGTCGACAGATAAATACCAAGGTCACTTTAGAAAAAAGGAAAATCAAGTTTTTTCCGTTTATACGGAGTGAGTGGAATTAAAGTGAAATACAGATATCAGTGGTTAGCAAGGAAAGCTTTCAATTCTATAAGCGAAATATAGCTTCAAGCAAGCATGGGGTTTCTAGCTAGGGAGCTCACATAGGGATGATAATAGGGCTGCTAGGGTTCTTTGCATTTATTCCAATTTCATTGCTTTGCTTTGAGGCAGTGCACTATCTATATATGATATCATGTGGTGGTATACCTCTAGCGCTAGGTCCCTCGCTTCGAATGGAAGGAATGCACCTTAGCCGAGGAAAGTAATACGGGAGAGCAGCTTGTTTCCTATTTACGTGCTGGTATGCGCTTGCTAGCCTATTGACGGAATTTCTTTTGACCTGATCCTCAAAAGCGGTTAGCAGTGACCATTGAATAAGTTTCTTCAGCTTGAGTTGGGTTAAAAGCTGACCTACTGGTAGATTCGGCTGCTTGTAACTCTGTATTGAGCCTCTTGGATTGGATGCCCACTCAGGATATAACCAGGTGCCAATCGCCGAAGAAGATATTAACAAGACTGCATTTAGATGCCCTGGTCCTGTTGGTGCCTATGAGTGGAGAGTAATGCGGTCTCAAGAATGCAGGAGCCACATACCGGAGGACTCAGAATAGCATATTCCAGGGTATGGTGGGCCGAGAATTGGAGGTGTACATTGATGATATTGTTATTATGGCTCAATCCGAGGAACAACATCTCCTTCATCTGAGGAAAGCGTTCGAGAGAATGAGGCAGTATAAGTTTCAAATTCATCCTTTGAAATGCGCCTTTGGTGTCTCGGCTGGGAAGGTATTAGGATTTCATTCATTTTGACAAAAGAACTTGCTTAACATACTCCAACTTTCTAAACTCATGCTTTCAATGGAAAGACTCCCTTCCCTCTTGCTTCCTTGCCCCTAACCTTTTCATATAGCCCGCCCCTGCCTGATCGATATCCCCTTACAACTAACTTATAGTTAAAGCCTTAGGAATAGGAAGAGAAGGTAGGGATTGCTTGGAACCTCTAAGACATGGCACCCCTGCCCTAGCCGCCTTTTCTTATGATGTCTCGAAAGCGGAATCTCACCATTCGAGAAGCTATGGAATCGTCGACCCCCTTACCAAGTAGACTATGAAGTCACTTTCGTTTTTTTGGTTGTGTATGCTATGTGTTTGTGCCCAGTCATCTACGAAGTAAATTCGACAAGAAAGCAAAGTAATCGCAATTCTTAACTTCGCTGATCCAACAACACCAGTTCCTCGATCTTGAGAGTATTTCAGTACTGGTACTTCGGAATCTGGAGCAAGCAGGTTTCATTCCTGGTAAAGGTGATTGGTCGGTACTCCCCTCTGCCAACCCACGAGCTAAAGGAAAAGGAAAGAGGAGAAGGAAGTAGACAAAAGTCGTGATTTCTTCATTACCGGAGCCTTCTCGGGTAGTCTACTTATGACATGGCTCGTTCAGAGGGCTCTTCGCGCTGTCTTCAATATTACTATTTGTCCAAACCAACCAGTAGTAGAAATTCAGAAATGGTAAGATTTGAGACTATGAAAGACCCGTTTGTTTACCAATTCGTCAACTATAAAGAATTTGTTACGAAATGAATGAGCAAACCAGCAGAACCAAGAAATGGGAGGGATGGGGTTTAAGGATTTTTAATTATTTAACCTTGCCCTCCTAGCGAGACAAGCGTGGAGAATGCTGCAAGAACCAGAAAGTTTGAGCGCAAGGGTGCGAAATGTATTTCCCTGATGAAGACTTCCTAAGAGCAGAGTTAGGAAACCGACCATCGCAGATTTGGGGAGGAATATGTGAAGGGCGTGATGAAGCAAGGTTTAATTCGGAGGATTGGTACGGGGAGCAACACTAGGATCTGGACGTAAAACTGGATTGGATCCCGAGGCACTTTAAAATGACGCCGCTGTGCCCGCGGTCCAATGATCCACCTATGTTTGTGTCGGATCTTATCCATGCTGCAACCAGGCCGTGGAATATGGAGGTGGTCAGAGAACATATGTATGAGATGGACGCCGAAGCAGTAGCGAACATTCCCATCAGTCATGTTGCCCAGCCGGAAAGAATGGATTGCTACCCTTGGAGAGCTAATGGTACTGGACTGATAGCGCACTGATTGAGGAACTTTCTGGCGTAACACACCCGTAATGGGGCAATCTGACTAGCTGGTCAAAACCCTTTCCGCAGTGAGCTTTCAAACTTTCTTTAGAACTTGCTTCACAGGCTTTGAGGCATTTTTACACCCTCCCGTAGGCTCACTTTGTTTCAGGGCTTTCCTTTCTCTCCTAAGATCCCATCCCAACCAACAAACGAGAGTCTGATGGGGATTCTGCTTGAACGTTAACTAGACCCGCGCCCATATTAGCTTACCGGAAAACTAACTAAGGGGAAGCTCAAAGGAATTAAGTAAGCCAACTTCAGGCTATAAAGATATTTCTATTGAGGCTAAACTTATCTGCTTGTAAATTCATTGTGTAAAATAACTCGTAAATTCATTGTGCCAGAATTGATCACTGATCAGGTGTGATCAGTCTCATCCGTCTAAGAGACTGATCCGGTGCGATGAGTCTATTCCGTGTAATATTTTGGAATTCCTCTTCCAACTCGTCCCGGAATGGGCGTTATGGCAAAGAACAAGAAGAAAAAGAAAGAAGAAATTTGTCCAATAGTAACAAATGGTGCCTCCACAGGTTGACATCCGATCCAACCTAGTAGTAAGCAATCCGCCAAAAGCAACCAAAATATTCCTTGGTGAATCGGTCGAAAACTTGAACTACGCACATACATTTCTTTAAAAAAAGGTAAAGCCAAGAGAGATATAAAAACTGGTGCTATTGCGGCTACACCTCCCGCTTTGTCAGGTATACTGCGAAGAATGGCATGGATCGGTAGGAAATACCATTCCGGCACAATATGAGGCGGGGTGGGCATCGGATTAGCAGGTATATAATTGTCGGGATGCCCCAAAACATTTGGAGCAAAAAAAATCCAAATGGAAAAAAAGATAGCAGAAGCTACCCGACCTACAAGATCCTTTACATAAAAATAAGGGTAAGAAGCAATTTTATCCATCTCAGAATGTACACCCAATGGATTATTTGATCCATATTGATGCAATGCAGCCAGATGAAGAAGACTGGCGCCTGCTAAAATAAGGGGGAGTAAATGATGGAGACTAAAAAAACGATTTAAGGTGGCATTGTCCACGGAGAAACCACCCCAAAGCCAAGTCACTATGGTATCTCCTACTACTGGTATGGCGCTAGCTAAGCTTGTAATTACTGTTGCTCCCCAAAAGCTCATCTGACCCCAAGGTGGTACGTATCCTATAAAAGCTGTCACAATCATTAATAGGAATATGACAACTCCGAGACACCAAACAAATTCCCTAGGACTGCTATAACTCGCATGATATAGACCACGAAAAATATGAAGGTGAACCACAATGAGAAACATACTTGCCCCATTAGCATGCATATAACGGAGCAACCAGCCCCCTTCAACATCTCTCATAATGTGTTCTACGCTGTTGAAAGCTAGATCCACATGAGGTGTGTAATGCATGGCTAAAAAAACGCCAGTCACTATCTGAATGACTAAACAAATACCAGCTAACGAACCGAACCCCCACCAATAACTAAGATTGCTCGGGGTTGGATAATCTATTAAATGCTGGTTAAGTGTGGAGTATATAGGTTGTTTAAGAAGAGAGAATCGTTGGTTCCTTATAGTCATTTCTCTTTTCTATCGTGACAACTCCTCTTCCCCCTTATTTTATTTACCCCCTTGCCTTGATGGAAATTGGCTTCGCAGCGCCCTGAATAAGAAAAAAGCTGCATGAGAAGATTCATCCTATTTTGGTTTGGCGAGAGGGAGGCAGCGAATCACCTGGGCTACGGATTTGTTGGTTAGTTGATTCTCGAAATCAGGTCATTCGGAAAAAAAAACTGCCGCTTTCTCTGCCGGTTTCTTAAGGCTTCAAACGAACGACTAGTCATGTTGATGATGAAATCAAAGTCTATTTTTTACCTTTCATGAAGAAGCCTGCGTGCAAACTACCTAGCCCTTTTCAAAAGAACGTCGATTTCCATCTCAACAAAGAAAGAACTCAAAATAAATGAAAGCAAGATTGCTTGTTGTCCTATTACTCTTTTTGTCAGCCTTGTGGAGCTTTGGAAAGGAGAGAATTTGAATAAAGTAACTCTCCTCTTATTGGACGAGAGAGAGATGATATTGGGCGTGGGTTTTTCCAACGAAACGACGAGTGAGAAAGAT
This sequence comes from Cymbopogon citratus, assembly GCA_031170775.1. NCBI lineage: Eukaryota > Viridiplantae > Streptophyta > Magnoliopsida > Poales > Poaceae > Cymbopogon > Cymbopogon citratus. Next base: position 64,888 of record DXKC01000004.1, read on the forward strand.
AAAGAACGCGACGTGGTTCATTGAAGTAGAGGTTTGATCGAGGATTGGGTGTCCTACGCTACTTCCGTTCATGTTCAAAAAAAATAGAAAAGAAAAGACCTTGGAAAAACCAACGAAACGAAGAAGTTTAGGATTGTCTTTTTCATGCGGAACCCTCTCCGTATTAGTAAGCGGGCCCTCCTTTACGCAATCGTTACTGTCCATCTTTTGAAGCTCTGCTCCCGAAAAGAGAAAGGAGACTGAACACATTTCTATACCCGAAATAGGGACGATCAATTCAATTTAAGTATACGCATACCTTTTCCCACGATTCAGGAATAGCCATAGAGGACTACGTTTTATAGACGTACGAATCCTACGATACGCGCAAAAGCTATGAAACCATTAGGAAGGGCACAGCAGCCCCATTTGATTCGGCCGGCTCCTTCTTTTACCTTGAAAAACAGATAGGAACGGCAAATCCTTGTTGAAGAAGAGAGGTGAGCAAGAGTGAAGAGTAGAGCGCGCATGGGAAGTGCGGTCGCTATGAACGAAGCGGGATTAGATATGGATCTTCGAAATAAGAGTCTTTCTACTTTCTATAAGTGAATTATTGATCAAGAGAATGGAAAGAACCCCATGTATATGTGAAACTATGCTCTTAGAACACCTTCTTCCATGCTATTGAAGCAGGCGAACAGGCGAGTGAGTGAAGAGAGAAGCCATGCCTCTTTCGAGGTGAGGCAAGCGATGAACGAGTAGATGCTGCCCTTAGACCTATTCTCTCTTTCGGTAGCAGACACCGTGATGGGCTAGGCTAGGAAACCTTATTCGATACGATAGGACAGGTAAACAAAGCAAGGCCTGGGTCGAGAGCCAATTTCATATTCTCCGGTTCCATTCCTGATCGAACTCCCTTCCTGTCATCGTATCTTGTGTAAGAATCGCTTTCAGGCTTCTTATCGCTTTCTCATCAGTGGCAGTTTTGTCTCCCGTCCCTACCGATAGTAACTGATCAACTTACTGTTGGAGTTCTTAAGCATATCTTTTTCCATTATTAGTTCTATCTTCCGAGTGGACTAAGGCATCAATCTGAACTATAAGCCCTATCGCTTGGGAATAAATGCTTCCCTAGCAGCTTGCCGGAGAAAAACGAAGCCTTAGAAATTGTAAATGAATCCCTAAAAGCGGATAAAGGCTTAAACCTATTCATCTATCCTATCCCTCGCTTGACTCTTCTCGGAAAAGGTTCTCGTTCCCATGAATCTTGATCTGCCTCCTGGCATTGATAGCGATTGATCGAATTCCTACTCTGGTTTGAGAAGCTTTTCCGTTTTCCTTATCTCTCGTGCCTTTGAACTGTCCTGACTGAAAAGAATTCAAAATACGTATATTTTGTACTAAATAAACCGCCTTCGCTGGCTAATCCCTATGTCTTGGTACTCTACCCTCCCATTCATAAGATAAGAGAGTGGTAGTTGTCACCGGAAGCAGGTGTGAGTTGAGTAAGTCTTGTCAACAACGCTTCGCACAACTAAATACTAACACACTGTTTACTTCTGTACTTCTCCACCGCCAAAACACAATGACTTATGCAATTCATACAGGCACGAGCGAAAAACGAGCTGAACGAGTGATCAGGTGCTTCGACCTGCCTTGGCACCATATATCTGAATTAGTTAGTATATTGTAAAGATGATTCGGCTTGCATCCATTAGCCGTCATTTTTTCTAAGATCTCATGTGCGAGCCTTTCTTTCCCTACCTTGTTCAATCCAGAAATCAGATATTTTTAGCTCCGGAAGCGATGGGATGGAAAACCAATCGAAATGACTATAGATAAGATTTCGGTCCCTTTATCAGGTTGGGTTGTAACATCCACGTTGGTTGGCTATTGTTGAAAAATCAAGTTAGTAAGGTGAAAAAGCATTCTCTTGAATGAGCATCGGGTTCTTTTATTCTTGCATCTTCGATTGGGCAGATCTTATTTTATGTTAGCTTTTGAAATGAAAAGTAATCCCAGTTTCGTTACTTTTGTTAAGCCGCCCGCCCAGTGCTTTAATTGATAGAGAAATCCAGAAACAGCCAAAATTAAGGTAAAAATTTCAATCCTTGGTTAGTAGTAGGGCCTACTAAAGTCTTGTGTTATGTATGACATTAGCTCTTTGAAAAGGCACATATGCACATCATGGATCCTTTCTTTATCTGGATGGAGGCCGCTAAGGTTGGGAACAGAGCCAATTAAGGTGCTACATCTGGCTAAATACTGCCTGTATGTGTACCCGTATTGCCTCTTCCTTTGCTTAGTGCACTCGCACCAGAGCTTCAATGTTGATGTGCTTTGTCAAATCTCTATAGCTTACTTGCCTTAAAAACCACTCTTGCTTCCTAGCCTCAAAGAGCACCCATTGTACGAAGCCTCTATCCGTTGTTTAGTCCCCGCCTGCCCTTCTTGCATATGAGGGAATAAAACTCACTAAAAGTGTAGCCAGGATAACTTGATTTTCTTGTCCCAGCTCTCACGGGAAACAGATTACGCTTTCACGTAGAAAATGGAAGGTCTTCGCTATATATAAAAGAGCTCTTTACCCTTGGCAATAGAGCAGCGCCTACGTACAGTACCTTTTATCCTTTTTTTATTTAATGAGTTTATATTATATTAATTGAATATCTTTTTTTTTTTTTATTTTTGCAAAGGTTTCATTTACGCCTAATCCATATCGAGTAGACCCTGTCGTTGTGAGAATTCTTAATTCATGAGTTGTAGGGAGGGACTTATGTCACCACAAACAGAAACTAAAGCAAGTG